>CAUYPK010028996.1:0-13391 GCA_963574355.1 Loris lydekkerianus
AATGAATGTTATAATTTGCATTATGTTTACATGGATGGAACTGGAAAATATTCTTCTTAATAAAGTATCTCAAGAATGGAAGAAAAAGCACCCAATGTACTCACCCCTACTATGAAACTAGTTTAGGGCTTTCACATGAAAGCTGTAACCCAGTTGTGACCTCAGAATGGGGAGAAGGAGGAGAGGGAGGGGAGGGAGGGGGGAGGGGGGTAGAGGGAGGGGGACTGGTGGAATCACACCTGCGGTACATCTTGCAAGGATATATGTGAAACTTAGTAAATGTAGAATGTAAATGTCTTGGCACAACAACTAAAAAAACACCAGGAAGGCTATGTAGACTGGTGTGATGAAAATGTGTCAAACGGTTTATGAAACTAGTGTATGATGCCCCATGATCATATTGATGTGCACAGCTATGATTTAATAAAAAAAAATTAAAATTAAAAATTAAAAATTAAAAAAACGCTGGTGATACAACAAAAGAATGCTGGAGTTTCTTCAAAGATTTGACACTCGTTCTGTACATTTTTATTTCAATGTGCAGAACATGCCAACTTTAGCCTAACCAGGAATGATTTTAAGATATATCTTAACTTCAGAATTTTTAAAATGTGAATTGAATTTATGTGGCTTAAAATCAAAGAAATATGGTTCTTACCCTAAGTGAAGTTACTAAAAGACTGAGACAAAGATTCAGTACAAGTGGTTTGTTGAGAGAGACGAAAAATATCCTGTAAGGGAAGGAAAGAAGCAGGATAGGGAAGGGAAGAAGTAGAGTCTCAGGAACAGTCTAGTCTTGGCCTATGCCAGGGCAGATGGGGCCTGTAGCCTTTTGAAACCCCCAGTCAGTAACTTACTGGTTGCCAGGAGAGAGTAGGGTGGGTCACAGTCTCCCCATTTGAATTTTTCAAATGTTCTCTCCTTTGAAAAAAGCAAGCCTTCAAAGAAAAGATTAGCTGTGGTCTTTTAACACCACACTAAAACAGCTAGAGAACACATACATGCACTGGAGAAGGGAATGTGGGCTGGACAATAGTATTTACTGTAGTCATCATACCTAAAATATACTGAGCACTTACTATAGTCCAGGCATCCTCCCCTTCTTGCAAGTGAGGAAATTAATGTTTGGAAAAGTTAATTAACTTATTCAGGGTCAATGGCAGAGTCTGAACACAGGCAGTCTGACTCCAGGGCTCTTGTTCTTAATTATCATATGGTACTACCTCCAAATAAACTCAAACAGAGAATTGAACGCATTACTTATGCCAGGGAAAGGAAAAGCCCCTTGTGTGCTTAAGCTGGCCCAATAAGCAGGACAGGGAGTTTATATTCATTGTTTAAATGTCAATTTTTCCAAACACACAATTTTGTTTTGCGTTCAATTCTGTTTCCTTTAGACACATGTTATATGGACAGATTGTCATCTCATAATTGGAGCCAAGGAAAAAAGTACTAGCTTATAAGTCATTATTCACCTTTAATTCTGGGCATTCAGCAGTATCTTTGGTTTAGCCTCCTTGGACAGCTGTGAGTCCCTCTTCAATGCCTGCCATGTAAAAGTAGCCATTAATTCTTTGTCTTGCATCTTTATAATGCACATGGCTGATTTTCTTACAGTGGCAATGATTACTTTGGTTCTTGACATCTTGGTTTTTATTAACTCCTCCCTTTAACATTCAAAACCATTTTCCTCGTACATTTCTTTAACAGTGGTTAAGTAGCATTTCATAGGCTCAGACAGCAGAAGGCTGAGGATCACCATTGTGGCTATCTGATTGACTTGCCCTCAAAAGAAACAAGAATTGGGTCTTTGCAAAACAGACTGGTTTTATGTTGAAATTCTCATCTAGTTTTTTTGTGCCAACCATCAATGCTTCATCCTCATTCTATCTTTCTCATGCCTCCCACCCTTCATTCCCCACGTACTCTCCCCTCCAAAAAGTGCTATTAAAAAGAAAGAAGTACCTTAAAGTGAGAAGCCCAATCTAAAACAAGACAACATAGAAGTTTGTGACCCAAAACACAAACCAGTGACCAAAGAGGGTTGCAATGGAATTTCCAGAATCAATTTCAGAGTACACAAATCTTAGAATAAATGATGGAAGCCCAAGGTTGTCAAGTTTGCCCAGGGTCTGTACTAAATCCTAAGGTAGCTCTTTTGGTTGCTTCTGGTAGAGATACAAGCCCTCGTAACTAATTTGTGCTTCTCAAGTGGGCCATGTGATAGGAAATTCAACCCCTAGTGGTTCCCTGATGGCACATATAGGAGGGAAAAATGGTGCTAAAATGTTGGCAGGAATGAAAACAGGCTGAGGGCAGAGTTTCATGGAAGCCAAAAACGCTTGGAGGGCAAGACTGATCTCCATTATAAAAATTGTGTTTAATCTTCAATTTGCATGTAACACATCCAGAGAAATGTAAGAACTCACAATGTTCCTCAGCCTTAGCTGTTTAGCATTTTCACCATGCTTAGAGTCAAGGTAGGGGGTAGAAGGGATTGTTGCTCTACAGGTAAGCCTAAGAAAATTCAGAAGGGACAAAGTTTATCTCCAGTGTCTATCTCTCTCTCTCTCTCTCTCTCTCTCTCTCTCTCTCTCTCTCTCTCTCTCTTTTTCTCTCAGTTTTTGGCTGGGGCCAGGTTTGAACCGGCCACCTCCAGTATATGGGACCAGTGCCCTACTCATTGATCCACAGGTGTCACCCTTCACTTCTCTTTTAAGCCATTCTTTCCTTTATGTAGTCAGTGCCTTTTCCTCTTCTTCAATATCTGATGCTTTAGACCTCATATTCTCCGTTCTTCAACTTGGCAATTTAAAGGGATTTGAACAGAAATTAATGTTTTAATGCAAATTGCAATAATGATTGCTAATTAGTACTTGCTAATCATGGACATTTAGGTAACAACGACAGACCTTTAGAAAGTAGAGAGACCTTGTTGATCATACTATAGTACATAAGCAACATCGATGATAAGAAAAATTCTGCTAATCTGGAAAATATTGGAAATGAAGACATTAAAGAAGTCTGGAATCCTTATCTTCTATTCCTAGTTCTATGTTCTTCTAGCTGCCACTATTATGTTTCTTTCATCTTGATGGAAAGGAAGACACTAAGGGCTGGATTTCCCAGTTGATGAATGTAGACACATAAGAATAAAAGGATTTGCATCCCTGGTGTGATGAAATGAAAAAATGTTGAATGTTTTCGTGGAGATTCAAATGATTTTAAATGCCTTTGTTCCATAGGCTAATAAACAAATCCCCTTAATCCTGGAATAAATGATTCCAATATTTATAGAGTGCTAAGCAAAGTGTGTTCCCAAGTATTTTCTCATTTACCTTCCCACAACTCTGTGAAATATGTATATAATTATTTGCATGTTAGAGAGTAATTGACAGGTCCATGTTAACACAGACTTGGTGAATGTGACAGAATGTGGCTCAGTCTGCTGGCTTTAAGTCCTATGGAACTTCCACCCTAACTCTCTGATTTGTGGAAAAGTATAAGGACTTAATATTAAAATATATATTTCAATAAAAAGAAACAGTTGACCTCAAGCATAAATGCTGGCAGAGGGGTCTATTGAAAGTGGTTTGTTTTCAAAACAGAGGATAGTATGTGATGAGGGGAGGGAAAGCATAGGATGGGGGTGAAACTGGAAAGCGGGCTGTGTCCAGGTCATTGGAGGCATCAACATTATGCCAATCAGTGGGGAGGTGGCAGCAAGAGTTAGACCAGGGAGTGATAAAAAATAAATCATATTTTTGGATGTTATCCGAAAAGTCAAAGATGAACTGGAAAGAGAAAAAAAAATCATTGAATGGCATCTTCCAAGATAAGAGGTAACAGGAGCCTACACTGGAACAGGTAGGCTATAAGAGGACTGGAATATGATTATTGCATAAATGACAGGGAAGGGATTAAAAAAAATCCAAAGGAATTACAGAACAGTTAATATAGAACTGTAATAAGCTAATAACCACAGGGAGAGTGTTGGACAAGGGAGAGAAGTCAAGGTTGATGATCATAGTTTTCTGCATATGAAGGTGATTTTCTTCCCTTAACATGTGTTTATTACAATGCTAATGTTTCTGGACCACAAATGGATCATTCTACCAGAGCTTGAACATAAGAAATCATAAGGGTAGGTGAGCAGGAAGAAAAAGTAGACTAAAAGGGAAATGGGGAGGAAAATCAGAGTTGGAGATGGTGTTAAAAGAGAAATTCCTGACAAATTAAGAGAGTTTATTTGATCAAAGAGAAATGTATGAATTGGACAGCACTCAAAACCAGAAGAGCTTCACCCAGCAGTGTGAGCTTTAATAGGCTGAATATGGAAGCAGAGTGGAGAAACCACCTGCCTGGCTATAGCGAGGCATTTGCCTTATTTGGGGATGGTCTGATCAATTGGCTGCTTGTGATTTGGTGAAGATTAGCTATTTGTTACAAAATAGGTTCTTAAGTTATATTTTGGTGTTTTTATAGAGGAATTCAAATATAAGTCAGCCTCCCCTCCAAGCCAATGGCCCCTGGCTTATGTAATTTAACAGTACAGACAGGTAAGAGGACATATCTACAGAAATTGGTGAAGATCTCAACTGCCCCTAGAAATGTTCTAGGCTAGTGAGGCAGGAGTCCAGGGTCCATAAGGCCAGACTGAGTGTGCAGAATTGTGGAACAGTGTCACTATATCCCCTGCTGTCTTCTATGCTGCCCTGCTGTCTTCTGTGCTTCCTCTCCATGGGGGAAGGAGAGCCTTAGTGAGTGGGTGTTTGTGGCACCTGAAAGGAGGTTGGGAATCTGGGGATGGCTGTTGCCCTTGACTAGGGCAAATCCTGGTTCCTGCTAAAGCTTCTTCCTACCAGACTTGCTCTTTAACACAGATCATACTTTGTGATGCAGGGAAAGCATTATTTTTTCTTTTAAATAATTTTTAACATATCAGCACATGCAGAAAATACAAGCTGGTTTTTTAAGTGCAGCCTAAGAGTTTCCCCTGATAATGGGTACCAGAGAATACACAGAAGAAGGCATTCGGGTTGTGGAATTCACTTACCGCCCTTCTCTTCTCACTTTCACTTTTGAAGAGAGAAGTGAAAGAGGAAGAGAGAGGAGGAAGCACTTCAGGGAGAAAAGGATGTGAGTGGATTAAAAGGAAGATGGGGAGAAAAATCAGAGGGAAGTAGGAAGAGGAAGAGAGAGAGGTGAGGGCAGGGCTTAGGCCAATCGCCGGAGCCCATTAAAAGTGCTGAAGAGCAAATTATGAGGGAGGGAGAAAGAAAGGGAGAGGGGAAAGGAAGGAAAGAAGGGAGAAAGAAGGAAGGAATGAAGGGAGGGCTGGAGGTAGGGAGGAGGAAGAAAGGAAGGAAGGAAAGGGAAGGGAAGGAAGGAAGAGAGGCAGGGGGAGAGAAGGAAGAGAAAAGCATTTTCCTAGCATAAGATGACAGCAAGTGAACATCAACAGTGCGCTCCTCTTGCAAGACTATCTCCAGAGTGGGTGACAGTGGTGGTTCTGCAGCTTCATTTGAAAGGTGCCCGGAATGAGATAAAACAGGTGTGGCTTTACTTTATTTTCTGATTTAATAGCTTCAAGCCAGCATTTGCCATCACATCTGCCTCTCTTTTCTCAATTAGTGTGAAAGCATCAGCTTGCTCAGCCGCCACCTCAGCCTTCTCCTAATGGTCTCACAAAGCCCTTTCCTCCGACTTCTGCCAGACTCCTGTGTCCCAGACCTGGGGCTGGTCCATTTCCAGATAATTTATGCAGTAGGAAGACTCGTAAGAATCACTTCATCACAGAGTCCTTGTTTGCTCTCTGGCCTTCCATAGGCCCAAGTTGACCCAGCCTCTTGTTTTTTTTTTTGTTTTTTGTTTTTTTTGGGGGGGGGGGGCGGTTTGGAGTTTTTTTTGGCCGGGGCTGGGTTTGAACCCACCACAGAGGCCAGCACCCTACTCCTTTGAGCCACAGGCACCACCCCCAGCCTCTAGTTTTGAATTTAAGAAATGGAATGATTCCCACATACAGGTGCACCTGTCATGACTTTCTCACTCAGGTTCTGGAAGGTAGAGATGCTGAGCTTCTTACAGGTCTGGAGGCAGCTCCTGGGCAGCAGTGTGCTATGCTGGGAGTGGGTTGTTTCCTTGCAGCCAGAATGCCCGGTGAGATCTGTGTTATGCCAAATAGGAGCGGCCTACTTCCTTCAGCTCTCTTGGCCTGATCACCTCACCTGGCTGTAATATGGTAATGATGTCAGCCTTTTGTTAGGATCAGATGGGTAGAGTATGTGCAAATGTTTATAAGCTAAAAACCCTAGACCAGGGCTTTTTAATTTGCATTTCAGAAAAGCCTGAGATCCCTCAGGAGAGCTTCAGCAGGCTGGGGAGGAATTACTGGACCAGCTTCCTGGCCACCTACCCCTATTTCAGCCAGAGAAGTTTATTAGAATTTGGTATATAAATTATTTCAAAAAAAAAGTGGGGGGGAGTGTCCAGTAAACTTAAAATTTGGGGAAAAACTGTAGTTCACAAATTATTTTTCTTCCACTTTCCCCCTGCAGTATATCCCTATTAAGCCAAGCCCCTCACTCACTTCTACTCTACTTTTTTAAAAGAAGGATGATAACACTTCTTTAAATCCAATCACAATTCCCTCCTACAATTCCTCATCCATCTTCCTTCTTGCTGTGTGACCCTTGGGGCGCATAGAAGACAAGGGTCCCCACCCCATGCAGAAGCAGGCTGTGACATTCATTCCATTGCCCTTCAGCTTCACCCTCTCAGGCAGCACCAGCCCACTTCCATCTCCCCTCAGAGGAGTTCTTTTCTATGAGGCTGCCTTATTGCCCTTGGGCTGCCTTATTGCCACCTGCTCCCTCCCTAGATGAGGCCACTGGGTTAGATGTGGCCACAGAGGCGGCATGAAGAGGAGGCCACAAGGAGGGTAAGTGCGGAGATAGGGTTGGAGAAGGCAAGGTAGGAGGAAGGCGACCGTCCCTTCTTTAAACAGGGACTCCACACCGGTCTCCTGCTGACCTGTCAGGGACACTGCCCTAGGACTGTGAAAGCTAAGGAGCAGTAAATAGCTCCTCCTCCCAAACCCAGCCCCTCCCCTCCCTGGGCAAGGCTTTGCTAAATTGATAGTTCAGTTTTTCTCATCCCTGGTCTTCCCTTTCCACTCCCCTCCCTGGCTCTCCAGGTTCATTCACCCAGAAGTGTTAAGTGACTTAAAGAGTTGCCTCTCCTGAGAAGATCTGTGCTTTTAAAGAGGCCGCTCAGCCAAGCCAGTGTTTAACACAAGGAACATGACATGAGCCATTAGGCACTACTAGCAGCTAGCCAGCCAGGGAGATGATTCCCTACTGGAAAAATCACAAAAATCACAGCACAGTGACTCTGCCTTCTCCACCTGCACGTGATACCGATTCCTTTACTGACAACTCTTTTTGTACCTGCAGTTACACCCTCACACCTTGCTCCTAAGAAATGCCCTAGCCCTTCTTGTAGGGGGTCAACTGCAAGGCTCCCTTGGACAGGCTTAGTCTGTTCCCTTTTTTCTCTCTTTGAATAACACCAGGTTAGGTCTAGCACTGTAGCTTCTGAAAGCAGGTAATGAAGTGGCCACCACAAAAGGGATGGCTTGATTGCTGCTTTGATGAGAGTGCGGTTCCTATAATACATAGAACTGAAACAAGCCATCTGAAGTCATTACATGACTTTCCATCCGGCCCACAGGACAACAATATAATTAACCATTTTAGCCACTCAGCTTCCCCTGAAAAAGATTTAGAACTCTGGTGTATGGACATATTTATGGTCTGTGTTCCTCAGAATACAGAGTTGTTATTTTCCATGAGAATTGTGAACATCTTGATGTTTATTTTAAGCTGTCTATTGTCCAAATTTGTAATTCTTTAAGTATGAGTTATGGCTTATCTGGGATTTGAGAACAAGGCAGAGGCTACTACTCCAAAGTGCATTAAATAAGGCAACGTGTAAGCTCCAGCCGAGGAAAGAAATTGTAAAGCTGACAAATTCAATTTAATTTCCAACTCTCTCTGGGCTATGTAACCTTAAGAAGTCTTTGAGGCACATTTCAGAATTCCCACAGGGTTGAACTGGGATATTTTTTAAAACTCTGTTTGAATTAAATGACGATAGAGACCCCAGGATTCCCTACGAGAAAATCCAGCGTTATTCAATAGTTTTCCTCCAGGGCAGGTCTTCTTGAGCCACCTACAAATTAGTGGTTTCAACCTACCAGAGCAATCCACAGAAGTCACTTTCTCCAGACCCAGCTTCTTAATAGAGCCCCATTGACCCATTGTCCATTATTATTGGAGCTGAAAATTTTAAACTCATTTAATATTTTCTGAACAGACTTGCTCCAAGATGCCTCAGATGACCTAGATGCTGTCATAATCTGCTTTGGGTTGGTTATTTGGGAAAGTCCTAGCATAGCACATTGAGGACAAATACAAAATTCAGACAGTAGTCTGGCCAGTGGGAAGAGCATTTACTCCACTTCACTCGATTGGCACTATAATTTGGCATCTGCATTTCAAGTTTAGCTAAGTCACACTGCCTTTGAAATGCCTAATGAAGTGGCCAGAAGTGGAACAAAAACAGTTCTGCACTCCTATGCTTTGGATGTAGTTGTGAATACCCACTTTATAGAAGAGATAAAAATATTTTCAAAGTGATAGTAAGTCCTTGCTCTTAGCGCATACCCATAACCTGCAATAAATAAATGACATCTCCGTAATAACTCTAGCACTGCTATTTATGGCATACAAAATGTACTCACATCCATTACTTTATTCCATTCTCATAAGGAAGCCTCGAGGCTGATGTTCGACCTCTGTCTTACCCAGAGATTGCCTGAGGTCACAGAGCTATTGAAAAGTAAAGCCTGGGTTGAAACCAATGGATTCTTGTTCTGATTCTCAACTTTTGTGCTGCTTCTATTATTCTGCATTGCTTCCCAGACTGACCTTGCAATAATCTCCTTAAGACATTCAGAATCAGTTATGTGGTGGTTGCCACCTGAGTAGATGCCCGGCCTCCTCTGGTTCCCCAGAGAGACAGGGGGTGTGGCTTCAAAATATCCGGGGGTGAGCCCTATTGTTGCCAAAAAATGGCTGCTGCTTTGTGCCTCAGGGCATCGCCATTCTGGTGTCGTTCCCTCTCTGCTGACCGTCCTCTCCTGACTCCAATGCCGTAGAATCAGTACTGACCAGCAGCAGTTCAGGCCCTGTCCACACCTCTCAAAAAAACACCCAAGAATCTAGACTGCTGGAGGACATGCCTTCAGACCTCAGAGTGAGAGTGGAGAGGAGTGCTGGGAGCTCAGAATTGCAGGTAGAGAATATGTACAGTTTTATACAGTTTTATGCCTGGCAGGAGAATGCCGTGGCACCCTAGTAGGGGAGGTAGGTGCAGTTTTTAGAGGGTCTCTTTCATGGAGTGTAGTGGGAGGACCTTTGAACTCTGCATGTTTTTTTGTGGTGCCCTCTGAGCCGTTCTCATGGGGGAGGGGATTCCTGTCTGCTTGGTGATGGATTTTGTACCTTTTGTTTGTATCTTTAAGAAAGACAATACAATTTGCACTTTAAGAGAAATGAAATATTTTCTTTGTGAAATTAGAATGAGGTTTCTTCAAAATTACTCCTTTCAACACTGTTGAATTCCAATAATGTTTTTGTGATGGTACTCTCAGTTATATAAATTGAAGAAAAATTTAAAATAATATAATTTTTTTTAATTAAAAAAAATTAAAAAAAATAATGGTGATTAATTATTTTGGGATTGTTTAAGGAATGTAACACATCTCTTTTTGTTATATTTTAGAGTGTACTCAACACATCATTCAGTATTTATTTACATTTTATATCTTCAATATAATTTCATTTACCCTAATTTAGTTTTTTCTCACTACATCCAAGTACAATTTGGTGAAATAATAATAACCAGTATTACTGATAACATGATTTTCCACATCATAGATAATGAAACATGGTTAGGAAGAATACATGACATATAAAATTCATCAGAATGAAGACTAGAACCTTTAAACGTTAACTTCTAATAATTATTAAACTGAGCCTTTAAATGTTAACTCCCAATAATTATTGTATTACTGGTATATTGTATATACTGGCATTATTGTATTGTATTACTGGTTTAAAACCCTAGAGCAAAACTATCTTTTTTTCTTTCAGAGAATACCATGGTTTTACAAAACAGCTCACATATTATCATTGATTTGTCATTTAAATTTTCAGTAGGGAAAGGTTGAGTAGATACCAAATGCAATTTATTAGGGTAAACAATCACTATTTCATCTGTATAGTATACTGTAATTCAAAATAAAATACAAATGGACATGTGAAAAGAAGGAGCATAGACATTCATAGTTGTATAGCTGCAGTCAGTGCTTCTGTCCAGCAAGTAGATGCAGAATCATGGCATTTACTTTGCATTTTTGTATACTCTGCAGTCCTGTTTAAAGACATACATACCTAAGCTATGGATTTTCCAGCCCTTCCATGTTGGAGTAACAAGCTCTTCATTGTGGAATTGATCCCAGAACACTGTTATGGAACATCTGTCTTCAGGAAAGATTTGAACAGTTTTATCACTGGTTTAAATGCAAATGATATAGATGCTATTCCAGTGTAGAGGAGGAATCAAGAATGTGGTTTTATAAGCAATAAAAAATTACTACTCAATGTCTGAACAAACTAACATGGTTCTTAAGGACAAAAGGAATTTATAAGAAAGAATGACAGATCAGTCTGTTCATTACATCTCCCAGATAATATGTTAGTTGCTCCTGTGTCTAGGAATAGTTTGAATGTCTTTTTGTGATGAGATATTTTAGAAAGGTATAGTATTTTTCATAGCAGATAGCTGAAAGAATAGAGGGAAATCCACTTAAAAGTAGGTAGTACAACGAGGAAATGAGCAAAGAGGTATTGGAGAAATAGAAAGTCTCCTGTGAAGGTTGCCATGCTCAATTGCATGTCTGCTCTGAAGGATATCTGTGATTCTGATGATCACTGATGATAGGCCTCTTCCTCTTACAAATGTCTTGTAAAAGCTAAACTGTAGAGAGAACATGAAGAGTCTTTAAAATTTTTGACAAAATATTCTTTTATATTTGCTATTACAAAAAGAAAAAAAGACAGTCTAATGGTCTAATGTGTATTATATAATATATATACACACTTACAAATGGTCTACATATATAACATATGTGCTATATTATATATACGTACACATGTATATATAATTTTTGATTCTTCTCATCTTTCCCTTTTCTGAGTCTCCAAAGTTCATTAGATTACTATGTGTGACCAAATGTTTCTTTCTTAAATACATGCTATCCTTAATAAAAATTTGTTAAAAATAATATCTAATCACCTGGAGCAATAAATAGATTGCAAGACACAGCTCACTTGTTATCTCTGATTAGCACTTTCAAAGTTTAGTAAGGAAAGATTTTTATATATGTATATACACACACATATACTATACACATAGACATTATATATACATATAATGTATGTATTATATATTATACATTATACAATATAAATATTACGTTACATTATACATATTATATATAATGCATTATACATTATGCATATGTTACATGCATTATACAATATATTATATATTATACATATATACACGTATATGTATGTATACATAAAATATACATAATACACATAATGTATCTATACATATACCTGTATATGTATAATATATAACATAATATATATAATTATAATTAATATAATAAATTATATTATTAAAATTGTATATTACAATAATATACATATAATGCATGTATTATACATGTATATATGTGTAATATATATTTGTATATATATATATTAGAAACTTTTCCCTAATAAACTCTGAAACTGCTAATCAGAGATAGCAAGTGAGCTGTGTCTTGCAATATATTTATTGCTCCAGGTGTTATTATTTTTAACAAATTTTTATTAAGGTATCATTTTCAACAAATTTTTATTAAGGATAGCATGTATTTAAGAAAGGGTACATATAGTCACACATAGTGATCTAATCAACTTTAGAGACTCAGAAAGGGGAAGGACAGGAATAATCAAAAATTACCTTGCAAGTATAGTGTGTACTACTCAGGTGATGCCTACCCTGAAAGCTCCTTCTTTCTCACTAAACAATTTATCCAGGTATCCAAAAACTACTTGCACACCTGCAATATATTGAACTTTTTTGAATGTATTAATGTCAATTCTCAGTGGATTTTACATCAACTCAAGGACATCTAGATAGCCAACACCAGTGTCTCGGGAGCCCCATGGTGGTCCCTTCCTGTAACTTTTCTCCCCAATGTATGACAGTATCCTGACCTCTGCTGCCTGTTTGTCAACTTTATGAACATAGTGTTATACAGTAGCACTTTTTAATGTTGAGTTCTTGTAGCATCATATCATTTTAATGTTTTAATTCATTCGTACTCACTGTTTTAAGGTGCCTTTGCAGGAATTTCTACTAATAAAGTTTTTGTTAGAAAATGGACTTTCAATCATCTCTCTACTGTTCACTTAATACATAGTTATCGTGAGCCAAGTGTGCTAGTAAGAGGACAAAATACAGCAAAGAAAAGGTTCATGGTCATTCCTTCAGAAGAGTTCCAGACTACAATGCCTGAAAAATAGTAAACAAGTTTAAAATTCAGTAAGCATTTTCAAAATATGCAAATGCTATGAAAAATGTAAATAGAAAAAAACATGGTTAAAAAGTAAATCTTCACGTATTTGTTATGTGAATACAATGAAATCGGTGGTTATCTCAGATAATAATTAGGTAAACACCTGAGGCTTTCAGGAAATCAAAGCCAGATATATATATTGTAATATATTTACAATTTATTTACAATTGTAAATATATTTACAAATATATATATATATACACACACAATTGCTTTTTAATAATCTGACAAACTGTAACCTAATAATGCCCCATGTGTCCTTACACTGAGCACTCATGTCTTAATTTTGGTCACTGAAACAAGTCAGGGACTGGGCAACCTCTCTGATTGATTTACAAAAATCATGACAGAATACTACATGTATTTTTGTTTTAATTTTTTTGTTTACCAATAAATTTGAAATATTTAGAAGTCAGATTTTTTTTGATTTATTTTATTTTATTTTTTTTAATTTTAATTATTTTTTTTATTATAGATAAAAATGTGCACCATAGATGTGGCCCAACCCATCATCCTCCCTCCACCCAAACCTCCCCCCTCCCTTCCCCTTCCTTGGTCCTTTTCTCATAGTCTTGAGGTATAGTTGGGTTATAGCCTTCATGTGAAAGCTATAGTTTAGCTTCATAGTAGG
>CAUYPK010029004.1:0-13713 GCA_963574355.1 Loris lydekkerianus
GAGGGCACACAGCTACCAGAGTCCCTGGTCAGATGGATGAGCTAGTGTGGAGGCTAGGAGAATACAGGAGGGGGGATGCAGAGTTGTGTGGCTCCTGCAGTTTCTGGTCAGGGAATGCAGAGCCCGGTTGGTGCAGGTCACCATTTGGGGGTCACTGCACAGCTCTTATGGAGGTCTGGGTGGCACCAAGCCCAGGAGTTTGAGGTTGCTATGAGCTGTGATGTCAGGGCACTATACCCAAGGCTCCAGTGTGCCAAAACCATCTCACTCTGCCCCTAAGGATTAGGGTTGTGAGGCAGTTCAGTCCCCGCCTTTAAGCTGCTCCGTCACTGGGTTACTTTGTCCTGCCCGTTCCTTGCTCTGGGACCCTGAGGGCAGAGCTTGCCGGAGCAGTTTTTTCACACAGTGGCCTTCACTGAGCCCAGCTTAGTGGCTTATTTTGGGGCCCCAGACAATGCCCAAAGTTCTCCACACTTTTGCTCAAGCTCTCCCCAAGGCAGCTCAACTGAGCACCAAGTCCAAGAACACCAAAAAAGTTCACACGTAAGACCTTTCCGGTTTGCAATCTCACTGCTGCTTGTACTCACGGTTGCTGGCGTCATTAGTTCGATCGAATACACGCAGCCAGTTGCCAGTTTTCCACTGTTTTTGTCCTCCTGCTGGGGTCCAGAAGTCCCTTGCTGGCTCCCTGTATCCTCAAAGGGATGATCATAGGCAGATCCCACCGGCCAGAGGTGTCTGGAGTCTTGTCTCTCCAGAATCGCCGTGCCCAGTTGCAGGGAAGCTGTTACTCAGCCGCCATCTTTAATCCCTTAGAATCCAATTATCACTATTTTAAAACAATTTCACTTAAACACTGCTATTATATTTCATTATTGTGTTTGAAAATGCGTACAGTTTTTTCCAATAATAATACCTTATGTTGTCCTTAAATATTTTCTAAAAGCATGTTTATGTCAACATTACCTTTTTCTAATATTATCTTTTATAAGCATTATAAAGTTATTAGTTTTAAAAACTAAAGGAATTAAGAGCTGGAAAACTCTCTTTAGCTTAAAATCAATCATTAAAACTAACAATAAAGTAAATATAACCAACTATTATTAACATGCAAATAAGTATAATTTGTTCAAAAATGGAATATTGAAACTTAGTTCATGTCTGCTATAATATATTATTTAAATGCTACTGGGCATTTCACGTTAAGAACTTATGTCAGTTACTACAGCAATGACCAAATCCAAACTGCTAATGTGGCTGATTTATAGGGAATGTAATAATATTGCTGTGTTAGATTATAAGGTATTAATATTTCAGAACACTATGATGATTTTGTTTCTAAGTTGATGTACTATATACAGCCTTAAGTGAGAATAAAATGTCATAATCTTTTTAAAAAAATCCTTAACAAACTAATCATCATCATTTAAAATTTCCAGTCTAGTAATTTCAAAATGCAAGTCATATACAGAGTTTGAATCATACTCAGAGTTTGAGTGAGATTCAGATGTTTGCTTTGTGTTTTCAAATTGTTTATTTTTTTTTTTTTGGTTGTTGTTGTTGTTGTTTTTGCCTTTTAGCATGCTTTCTAACATTTTTGTTGATAGCCATATGTAATAACATGATAAGCCAACTTCCTATGAGGTAATAGAAGCTGAGGTAAGTAGAATATTAGTGTAATTTTTTTTTAATTATAGATAAAAATATGCACCATAGATATGGCCCAACCCATTACCCTCCCTCCACCCAAACCTCCCCCCTCCCTTCCCCATAGTCTTGTGGTATAGTTGGGTTATAGCCTTCATGTGAAAGCTATAGTTTAGCTTCATAATAGGGCTGAGTATATTGGATACTTTTTCTTCCATTCCTGGGATACTTTGCTAAGGAGAATATGTTCCAGCTCCATCCATGTAAACATGAAAGAGGTAAAGTCTCCATTTTTCTTTAAGGCTGCATAGTATTCCATGGTATACATGTACCACAATTTGCTAGTACATTCGTGGGTTGATGGACACTTGGGCTTTTTCCATGACTTAGCAATTATGAATTGGGCTGCAATAAACATTCTGGTACAGATGTCTTTGTTATATTGTGACTTTTGGTCTACTGGGTATAAACCTAGTAGAGGAATTATAGGATCGAATGGCAAGTCTATTTTTAGATCTCTAAGTATTCTCCAAACATCCCTCTAGAGGGAACGTATTTGTAACATAATTTTTTTTTTTAATTTTTTATTGTTGGGGATTCATTGAGGGTACAAGAAACCAGGTTACACTGATTGCATTTGTTAGGCCAAGTCCCTCTTGGAATCCTGTCATGTCCCCCAAAGGTGTGGCCATACCTTTTGTAACATAATTTAACCTACCTGTGCAATAGTTAGATCTCATTAGTTACCGCCTACTTATTCTCATTTTTCTGATGCCATCTGCATAAAATGAACAAAATATTTTTATGATAAGGCTTTCAGAATATACCTCCAAGAAAATTTATATTTTGAAAGAAATTCTGAACTTTTTAAAATATGTACTGAATCTTGTTTCTATTGTTTATCTTACATGTCACCTTTTTCATCTTTTCTGTTTATCATCATATATTCCTGTTGTGTCTCATGATTTTATTCCTTCATCTACCATGAATAAAAATAATTTCTTGAATTAAACATATTAATTTTCCATTCTGAACAAAGAACCAATAGATGCCTCTTATCATGAGATCACAGAAAACTAGAACAAGAGGGAACATGAAGAAGTTTGGGTGGATATTTATAATGTTGACTCAAAATAGTGGGTGGGAACACCCTAGTGATGTCAAAACTGATAGCCACACTTTTCTCAATTTTTCAGGGGAGTGCTGGCATTTCTTAGGGTGTGGTCACAAGTCCAATGGGGTATGTCTTTCCCACTCCTCTCGGGATCTTCATTACAGAAAAAAAAAAAAAAAAAATGAGTTGCCACAGACCTAGAAATCTCAAGTATTTGAAGGAAAGTGTCTTTTCCTTTGATATGGGGTTATAAGCGGAATACACCTTCTATCTTATTTTAAGATTTTTTAAAAGATGATGATTCAAATATCTCTCCACAGCCTGTTGCTGTTGTAATCACTTCAATGTCATTGTGGGTTTAGAGGATCCACAGGCTAATTCCTCTGCATATCCTTCACGGCAATCCTTTTTCTAAGTGGACAGGGCATCTTCTATCTCTTCCTCAAGGAAACACTTCTACTATTTACCATTCTTTAGGAACCCTCTTTTCTACTCCAATTTTAAACCATAGTCTTTAGCACACTTTCTGCTTTCTATATAATAATTTTTTTTAATGATCCTAGAGATGTAATTTAAATATATGTTCCTGAATATGATAGCTTCATCGAACTCTTTATTCCATTCAATTTTATTGCACTTCTGTGGCTATAAATAGCGAGGAATAACCCCGGAGGTGAGAAGTTGAAGTTGACATGAATTTTGTAGTGGTCGTTGTTTCAGTTTAGTCAGACTCTCACTTCTTCCCCAAAGCTTCCCCAGTAAACTTATTCATCTGAGTCACATAGTCACCATCTACTACCTGATCTTATTCATGAGGATTCACAAAAGTATAATTACCTATACCCTAAAAAACATGTCCTTTGGTAATCAATACATTAAAAATAATATTTCCCCACACATGCAAAGTATATTTTTGCATTTTTAACAGAGAAGGAAAATTTTGTAACAAATGCAGCAAAATTAAGCATTCGGCAGAGGAAGACGTCAAAATATTGTGGTATATCCAACTGTGAGTTATAAGGTACAATTAGCCTGATGAAGAAGACAGAGGAGAGGTGCTATTAAATTTTCCAATTTTGAAATTTGTCACGGTTACAGAGTCCATAGATCCAGAGTGTAAGTTTAAAAAAAAAATCTCAAAATAAGGCTTATTTCTAGAAGTCTGCCTATGATTATGCAGGGCCTGAGTGATACGGTGTCACTGCATTCAGCAACAATTCTCAGATTTTTGGATACTTCTGGATAAATACAGAAATTGGTATAAAAACAAAAGAGATAATATACAGGTGAAACCATATATTCTTCCAGTTATTCATCCATACATAGTTACTATGCAACCTCCACGTATAGAAGTTATTTCTTCTGTGAAGCAGGGAGTGGACACAGGTATGCTTTGCACCATTGATTGCATTTGTACATAGGAAGTCATATTGTGGCTGCTTATGTCTGTCTTCCCACAAGAGTGTATTCTTCTCAAGGACCAAAACCAATTTTTTTTTTTTTTTTTTTTTTTGTGACAGAGTCTCATGCTGTCACCCTGGGTAGTGTCATGGCATCATAGCTCACAGCACCCTCCAACTCAGACTCAAGTGATCCTCTTGCCTCAGTTTTTTTCTACTTTTCATAGAGATACGGTCTCTCTTATGCTGGTCTCGAACTTGTAAGCTCAAGCAATCCGCCCACCTCGGCCTCTCAGAGTGCTAGGATTACAGGCATGAGCCAGCACACCTGACCAAAACCAATTTTTTTCATTTTGCTTCACCAGTCGCAACAAATACATTAGATGACTGGCTGACAAAATAAATGGCTTAAATCACAAGATGTTGGCATGGATGAAAGGGAAAGGAACACTTATACACTGTTGACGGGACTGCAAAGTAGAACAACTCCTATGGAAAACAGTGTGAGATTCCTAAAATAATTACTGTAAAATTATTATTTTAGACACTACTATTTTAGATACTACTATTGGGTGTCTACTCAAAGAAAAAGAAGCAATTTTATCAAAAAGATGGCTGCACTTGAATGTTGGTTGCAGTACGATTCACAATTGCAGAGACGTAGAATCAACACAAGTGCCCATCAGTTCAAGAGTGGATCAACAACCTGTGACATATGTATACCACAGAATACTACTTAATCATGGAAACTAACTGATGAGTGCACGTGTTCACATAGGGAAATAAATCAAGTAGCAGAGGGGGAGGGGCAAAAACCCTACCTAACGGGTGCCGTGAGCACTGCAGGAGATGGACACACAGCTGTGACTCAAGCCTTATAAAAGTGATTCGTGCAACAAAAACATTTATACCCCCTAATATTCTGAAATAAATCCCAGAAATGTATGATAAATGCATGTGTTGCCTATGATCTGGGATGAAGTTTGTCATCTCCTATGCTCTGTTTGGGTCCTCCTGCGTGATATGCCAAGGAAGATGTATTAAGAAGCGGGCCAGCTTATGTACGCAATGTATTATGTGTTTAAGGATTCAACTTGGTCATCGTATTTCCTTTCGAAGCTTATGATGAAATAAAGGAAAGCTGATCTTCAAAACAAATGAGGTCTGAACAGAAATATCTGAATATTTTTCACTTTGGGTTTATTTCCACTACCTCAGCTTTTTCACCTCTGCTGCAACATTCTTAAATGGGGTCATTTCACGTGGGTTAACTTGGATCTGTGTTTGCGGATTCATCAGTTTTTTTGACTTGGAGGCAGGAAACAGAAGCTAAATGCCAAAGATATTTTTATACCAACTTTCACCTTAGAAATTATTATTTCTAAATACTCACAAGTGAAAATACCATAAACTTTAATGACTTAATTAAGCTAATGATAAAACACAATATATCTGGGAGGGTGTTAATTACAATAGCAGGGGAATTATATGGTTTTCAGCAAGGCGCTCTGGAGAGGAGCAGGCTTAGGAACCTAAACAACACGATCTAAAACCTAATTGTTCCCTTTAATGAGACTCTGCTGTTGCTTTTTCTTTCCCCCCCCCCCCAAAATTTTCTCAAGTAACGTGGTAATAATGTTACATGTTTTGAGGAAGTATTCAGAGACTATAAGTCATCCAACATCATGCTAGTTTCTCTTCCTCTCACCTCTGCTAATATGAGAAAGATGGATTGATAGAACTGCATGGGGTCAAGCACCATTATAATAATTAATGCTGTCATATAGTACTGAGTCATAAAATCTATAAAGAGAGCTCTTTTCCCTAATGAATCTCCAACTTTATAGAGTAGAATTTACTTTTACAATTTTTGAGTAAGCAATTAAAAAATATCTTTTACCTACACAAAGAAATCAATATCGCCACAGATATTTAGTGCAATGTTACCTGTTATTCACATATTTTTTAAGAACATAATGCATTTGCTTGCAATGAAAAAGGTGCTATGACTCACCAACATGGCCTGGCTGCTTTTCTTGTGTTATTTATTTTTAAGGCAAAAGGCATTATAAGAGTGACAAGAAAAGATAACATTGGAATGCAAATTAAAAAAAAAAAAAAGCGGTTGTTATGGAGACTGATTCTCCCTGAATGAGGGGTTAAATGAGTGCTCTCCTGAGTCCTTTCTCCCTATTTTCCTTTTTTAAGGTTGAAGAAGACATACATCTTTAGGCAATCACAAGGATCATTAAACACCTGCCATGGCATTTTTAAAAATTTCTACCGTTCTCTTGCATTTGGCAGGAAACCTAAATTGTGGCTGTATTTTTTTATTATATGAGATTTTTTGATTGAATTATTTACCATGAACGTGATTGCTGGTGCTGATCAGAGTCTTAGTCTTTATGTTCTAGAAGAAAATGTGTCTTGAACTTTTGTCATTGAACTTTGATAGTATGGAACCAACAGTTAATGATGGGTGTCGTGTGACGACACAAGGCAGCAGCTTGCTAGGCAGCTGGTGTGGGCCACAGGGGTCAGGAAAGGTCACAGCAGAATAATTAGATAGTTTCTCTGAACACAGGCTATAAGATTATAGAAGCATGTTTTTGACTTTCCTGTTCCCTGTAGTATCTGAGATTTCTACAAGGTGACATTAGAAACTGGGGTCACAGAGTAATACTTCATAGTTCCTTGGACACTACGCACGGTGAGGACAGCAGGGGATTCTATGTCATGCTGAGCAGAGACACCGGGCTTTGAATCTAAAGGACCTTGCTGACCCCTCAACTGGTCCTATTACTTCTCTATATCCCACGCAAGTAGTGTCTTCTCTGTTCCTGAACTGAGTCCTGAACTCAGATCTATTATAAACTGAACTTGTGTCTATTTATTATCAAGGTTTCTTACGCGCTTTCTACCACTCCAGAAAGATAACAGGTGTGAGGTGCATGTGACGTCTCACAAGCCCAGAAGAACCTAGCAGAGGTTCTTCTGTTCTTACAACAGTTACTAACACACTCCTTGGGGAGGAGGAGAGACGCTGCTGTAAGTAGGTCAGTCTCATTCTGTCTGAGGATGGCTTTGGATGATGCCAGCAGTTTATAAATGTCCTCACATCATCCAGAAAGGGTGTCATTCTGAGAGTGCTCATCTCCTCGCCACTGCTCTCAGGGCATGTGCTACTACTCAATGCCCTGCCCTTAACCTTCCCAGTGGTAAAGAACACAGGAGACTGTTAAATTTTGTCACCTATGTCTTTCAGAAATACCTCATTTAATCTCAATGTGGTCACTACTGGGCTATCTGCTTGCCAAAGCTCCCACCCTTCTGGGAGTATCTAAGGGTCAAATCTTTCTGGGATTTATTTCAGCAAGCTTATGTTGAAGCACCTTTATATAATGCCATGAATCAGATGGACAATCAATGCATATTGGATGAGGATACAGTCTAAGCCACAGGATGAAGATTGTACTGCTGAGCTGACAGAGGTCAATGTTTATTAAGCACAATAAATAATAATTTATTTCATATACATATTCCTGATGGTTAAGTCTTTCTGCAGTAGAGCATAATTGAAATAAAATTCCCCCAGAGGCCACTAACCACCAGTAAACTTTCAAATATATAATACACTTCAATATGACCATGATAAACAGGTAATAAGTTGTTGGCCTTTGACCTTCTATGACCAGTTTAGTGACTTCACTGGCCCAGGAGGTGTGTGTGTCTGCAGCGGGCAACTCTTGTCTCTTACATTTTCTGGCAGTCATTTGCAATCAGTGGGCCTGCCAGACCCAGTGCTTCAGTTTCATAACTGTAATTGGATCATCTGACTTCCTATTCAATTGTTACATGCTGCTTCTTATTTCTCTTTTTAAAAAATCAATAAATGGTTTGTGGTGCCTTAAATAGAGAGACATCAAGTTTTACCGTGTTATGGAGTTGACATTTTTAACATTTATTCCCCCAAAAGATGATCGGGTCTGTCGGAACCAATGCATACATTTCCAATTAATTGAATTGTCTGGCCCTGGGAATATTGTAATAATGTGAACACATTTCGTGTTTGAAATCAAAGAGTTTGAATTCAATGCCCTGAATTTTATGCATACGAGTAGAAACAACTTTTCCTTTTCTTTCCTTCCACTCACAATGTCCTCAAATTACAACATTATGGAAAACATGAATTAGTTTTTGTTTAAGCTTAAGGATGAGGTTGAAACTACTAAAACACCAAGTGTGAACAGGCACACACTTTTATATGTATATTTATATACATATGTGGCCTTCATACATACATGCATATAGTCACCCTTGCATAGATGGTACACAGAGCTGGATCAGTGGACATTTCTCTGCAGTTAACAGTAAATCCTATTTGATGCAATTCTACAAATACATCTTGGCTCTATGAAAGCATGTTAAGAGATGAAGTTCCAAAGGGAAGTAAGATAGAGTACCCACCACAGAAATTCCTGAAGGACAATGGAAATTTTCTAAAAATAATTTTATATAACTCCTATTTTCATTTCAAAAGCCTTCACTCATCTGCAGATTTCCTGTGGATTTGGATCAAATGGCAAGGGAAAATACCATCTCTTCATGTGCCAAGTGAATTTGGGGCTATGATTGCATGATTCAGCCTAAAATCGGTCACGGAGGAAATGTTTCTTAAGAATGGTTTGAACTATCTAAATTAAATACTTATTTTAGAAAAATTTACTAGACGTGCTCTAGTCCATTTTTTACGTAATCCTTTCTAGCTGTAAGAGCAATGGACATTTTACAAGTTATTTGGTTCAACTGTGTATTATTATAAGAGAAAAATTGCCAAACATCACCAATTTCATATGGTTTAACCGAATATAAACTGTTTTTTTTTTCGAATATCCACAGTTAACACGGAGATCTACTTCTCTAGAAACCATGCTTCCATGTAGGATGAGGCGGTGAATACAGGGGCAAGGATTAGATTGGCCAGGCTCTCTACAGTCCAGAAAAGCATTTTACTAATGTAGCTTGGAGTTTTGTGGGGAAAAAAAAAATCCTTGTTTATGAAATTTGAAAGCACATTGGGAGGGAAATCCTCCTCTTGATGGTTCCCCATGACCTATTTTATAGCAAAGGCTTTGAAAAATTCTGTGGCAAATGAAATCATTTTTTAAACAAATTCCTTAGGAAATGTTGTACTGGACCATAAAATATCTTTTCAGATCAAATGCCTATCAGCCTTTTTTAAGGACAGCAATGCTTCATGAGTCTCTCTAATTCAATTTGGGGAGCTAGCATCAATCTGGAATTTTCTTATAGACCAAGAACTTGCTTGTCCTTGTATGTTCAGGGGTTAATATGGTTTTTGATTGACACCAAAAAAATGACAGTTTTAGACACACTTCATAATATAGCTCTCATAGGGTACATGCTGCTTTAAGGGAAATTACATCTACTCTTCTCATCCAGCAAACTGGCATTTCACAAGATAAGCTATGCACTCTGAGTTTGAATAAATTCAGACATTTACCTCAGAATACATTTCACAGCTAGGTTAGAACATTCCAAACACTATGACATTATCCTTTTCAAAAGATATATGTCTGTCTTCTCATGTTAAACTTTCTTTTTCTTGTATTTGTTATCTGTAATTATTGCCTGTGATTGCTAGAATGGGTATCATGAGGGAATACATTTTTTCCCTTAACCTATTTTTAAACACCCAGTGTGGAAGCCTGCAGCCCATGCTGCCACCATAAATATTATCTGAGAATACCAATAAATCTAATCCATAGCCAACAACGCTTATTTTCTTTATTCTGGCAGTGGTGGTGGCATTATTTTGACATATTTGCAGGCAAGCAATGAACAAGATGCCATCTAGATTACATTAATAAGTGGTGTAAACCACCACCACCACAAAGGGTTGGCGGATATGCATGAACAGGGCTGCAACTAACTTGGCCTTGGCAGTTGAGGTTGTCAATCTTGTCAAAGGCTCACGCTCCAGCTGGTACATAATCCTCCTTCTCCAGCCCTTCTCAGGACTGTTTGCAGCAGCTCTTTTCTCCCTCTTCTGTATCTTCAAACTCACAATCTCTACTGGTTGTGTAGATTCTCTACACAATCTCAGAATATAAATAAACTCAAGAATCTTCTATCCTTAAATAGATCAGCCCTCATTTCCACCTTCTCCTGTTTCCTTTTCCCCTTTCTCTCATGGAGAAGCTACTTAAGTGAGTTTCCTATATTCCTTCTCCACTTCCTTCCTCCCATTTGTGATTCCCATCTTTGACGCTAGGTCAACTGATCTTTGAGAATAGACACACATATTATGAAGTCTTCCTTACCCCTCCCTCCAGTGCCACCACACTCCAACTTTAGATTTGGAAGTATACCCCCCACTGGACTTCTATTTTACCTTGAATGTTCCACTATCATGACATTTACCACTCAATACTATAATGTTTTATATCTGTTTATCTTGATACTAAGTGGAGCCTTTCTCCATGTTTGTACCCCAGCCTCTGGCATAGTGCCTGAGGACAACTCTAGGGACTTAATAATGCCTAAAAGTAAAGTATCTAAGGAATGGAAAACAAACACCACATGTACTCTCCAAAAAGTAATTGGAACTAATCCATGGGCACACGTGGGCCTAGAGGAAAGTAGAATTCATTGGAAATCAAGAGTGGGGGCATAGGCAGAAGGGGGAGGGTAAAACCTACCTAACAGGCACAATGTACACTACTCATGTGATGGGTACACAATAATAATGGCCCTGGCTCCTATCCATGTAACGAATACATTTGTATCTCCTTAATATTTTAAAATATAAATAATCATAACTCCTAAAAATATTCAACTTTTTGGTATTAAATTTCTGAAATCAGCATGGAGGAAGAGAAATCAGAAAGCTCCCTGTTTGCAAATAAGCTGTGTGTATTGTGCTGTAAGACTTTGATAAATGCCGTAGTGTTATCCAATTAACTTTCTAGTACTCAGGAGAGAGCCTTTTGGGTTCTGCCAACTCACCATCAACTAATCTTATTTGTCTTTTGACCTATGCTAGTTGCATTGAGAGCAGGGGAATGTTAGTAATGTAGCAATTTAAAGTACTAATAGTATAAAATGTATAGATTTAATAAAGTAAATTTGTCCCTTTTCAGAAAAAGATAATGGGAATTAATAAAATATTAGCAGTACGACTTTGAAAGTTAAATTATTATCTCAGAAAGTTTTAATATAGAATTTTCTTCTGATTTTCTGATGAATCTGAGTGGTATGTTTAACATTTATCATTATACATTTTTTTATTTTCTCTCTTTTTTTTTCTTGTTTCCTTCCTCCTCCTCCTTCTTTTTCTTCTTCTCTCTTTCTCTTTCTTCCTTTATTTTTTGAAACAGAGTCTCACTCTATTGCTCTAGGTTAGAGTGCAACGGCATAACCCTAGCTCACAGCAACCTCAGACTCTAGGATCAGACGATCCTCCTGCCTCAGCCTCCCAACTAGCTGGGACTACAGACACCCACATCACCCAGCTAGTTTTTCTATTTTTACTAGAGATAGGGTCTCACCATTACTCATGCTGGTCTCAAACTCCTGAGCTCTAACACTCCTTTTGCCTCAGGCTCCCAGTGTGCTAGGATAACAGATGTGAACCACCACACCCAGTCCAGAGATTTTCTTTATAATATCTGAATAGCACATGTATCCTTTTATAGCCTGAAAAATTTTAATAAGTCAATATATACATACTTAGTAATTATCAAACAAGAGCTTAACATGTGTATATACTTAAGTCCTTCAATAATTACCATTTGCCTCTAAATAACACAATTACATGTCATCTGTGAGTCCTCAGTTCTCATTCTTCTCCTATGCTCTGGCTACTTTGAGATGCTTTTCCACAAAGTTTTCTTTTCTGACTTCTTAAATCACCTTATGGAACACAGCTCACACAGAAAAGCTACTCTTTCAGAAGCCTCATTGTTTCAGAACCATTGTCTCTCCTCCTAACAACTCAAAGCAGGGCAGAGTGAAATGGCCCTCACCCCAAAATCAATATATGAGTTGAGGAAAGTCCTCACTTCCTCACACACACAAACATTTCTTTTTAAAAATAGGAAAATGCAAGTATGTTTCAATAAATGCAAATCAATAAATGTGACACATCATCTCAATAGAATGAAGAACAAAACCATATGATCATCTCCATAGGTGTAGGAAAAGCATTGATAAAATTCAACATCCCCTGATGACAAAAGTTCTGAAAAAATTAGGCAGAGAAGGAACATATTTAAACACAATAAAGGTTATATATGACAAACTCAAAGCTACTTTAATACTAAACAGGAAAAAATCGAAAGCTTTTACTCTAAGAACTGGAACAATACAAGGACAGCCATTCTCACCACTCGTTCAGGAGAGAAGTGGAAGTCCTAGAAAGAACAGCTTGGGCATTAAAGAATGTGTCAGTTGTAAAGGAGGAAGGCACATTATCTCTATTTGCAAATAATATAATCTTATCTAAAAAAAAACCTAGACACTTCACAAAAAAACCTTATACTGGTTGGGCATGGTGGCTCATGCCTGTAATTCCAGCACTTTGGCAGGCTAAGTCATGAGGGTCCCTCACAAGTTTGAGACCACTCCAGGCCACAGAGTGAGATCTCATCTTGTAATAACCTGGGCATGGTGGTACAACCCTGCAGTTCTTAGTTATTCAGATGTCTGAGGCAGGAGGACTGTTCGAGCCCAGGAGTTTGAGACTGCAGTGAGCAATGATCAGCTATGATCAGCTATGATCACTTACTCCAGCCTAAGTGACAGAATGTGACCCTTTCTCCCAAGCAAAATAAGATAAAACAGAAGCCTCATTTATTATGCTGATAAATGAATAAATAAGTGAATTCACTTAAGTTGCACAATACAAAATCAATATACAAAAGTCAGCAGTGTTTCTACATAGCAACGATGAGCTAGCTGAAAAAGAAATTAAGAAAAATGTTTATTTATGATAGTTACAAAAACCCATAAACTAAAAATAAATTTAACAAAGAAAGCGAATAAAATGCTACAACAATAACCGTAAAACACTAATGAAAAAACCTGAAGAAGACAAACACAAATGAAAGATAGCCTATGATTGCAGATTGAAAGAATCAATATTATTAAAATGACCATACTACTCAAAGTGATCTGGAGAGCCAATGCAAACTTTATCAACATACCAATGACGTTATTCACCTACATGGTTTTTCACCCTACCTTCTTCCCCTGCTACCCTTATTTACCCTTCACCTTTGGGCCCTGTATCCTTAAAAAAGGTTAGAGGCAGTTAAATCAGGTCGAGGTCCAATATCACCGGCTCATTAACCAAGAATCTAAATATTATTCGTCACTGCCCTCTATAGCACCAATGACGGGTAAGATTCCCAAAGCTGGGACAACCTAAGACAGGATATGGAGAGGCTGCATGGTGGATTACATTCATAGTACCCAAAGACGGGTAAGATCACTCTGCATTCAGTCAACCTAAGACAGGGACCAAACCAT
>CAUYPK010029005.1:0-12599 GCA_963574355.1 Loris lydekkerianus
GTGATATCTCAAAGTAGTTTTGATTTGCATTTCTCTGATGATTAAGGATGATGAGCTTTTTTTCATGTGTTTGTAGATTTTGCGTCTGTCTTCTTCAGAGAAGTTTCTCTTTAAGTCCCTTGCCCACCCTGAAATGGGGTCAGGTGTTCTTTTCTTGCTAATAAATTTGAGTTCTCTGTGGATTCTTGTTATTAGACCTTTATCGGAGGTATAGCCTTCAAATATTTTCTCCCATTCGGAGGGCTGTCTGCTTGCTTTACTCACTATGTTCTTGGCTGTGCAGAAGCTTTTTAGTTTGATCAGGTCCCAATAGTGTATTTTTGATACTGCTTCAATTGCTTGGGGAGTCCTCCTCATAAAATATTCACCCAGGCCGATTCCTTCAAGAGTTTTTCCTGCACTTTCTTCAAGTATTTTTATAGTTTCATGTCTTAGGTTTAAATCTTTTATCCAGTGAGAGTCTATCTTTCATTTGTGCTTGTGCTTTCATTAAATTCACTTGATAATTGTGAACATGTTCTTACTATGTCAATTTTTATTAATGATCTCAATTGACCCTGCAAAACCTGGCACGAATGAGGAATTTTTGTTGAAATTTTTTCAAACCCATTAGTATTAAGTAAGTATTCCATTTTCATTAATTTTGTTTCCCAATATCCTCATCTCATTTTAGGCAAACTATCTTAATGACAAGCATTAAGATTTAACAGTATGGATCTTGAAAGCAATTCAACCTTCAGAGAATCCGTATTTGTAAGCAGATGTTCCTAGGACTGTTCATAACCATTACCTGCTTAAACTTCAGTGTTAATGTCTTAAAAGCTGGGAGTTAAATAGAGGACTTAGCAATGAATATTACCCCAAAGAAGGGAATGTGCCTTTAAAGCGTTATTAAATAGTAGTCACTCAGGCAGAAAACTATTTCTTTCCAAACTTTATCTAATCATATGAGCAATCATACCACGAAAAAGGTGAATTTACAGATTAAAAAAAAAACCAGTGCTTCCATTCATTTTAGAAATAAGAAAAAGTAGAAATGATTATACTTCAGTCACATACTAACCTGGAATACTGCGATCATCATTTAGGAAAGCTCATTGATTTATAAAATTGAACTGTGGACATCCTAAACAGGACAACTGAGATCTCAAATTTCATTGACACAGAGCCTCTGGAGAATGAATGAAAATTAAGTATAAAAATAATGTGCTGTACTCACAAGACTTTTTATTTGCGACAAGGAACTTTAATGATTCTGGTTTCATTGCTGCCTTGAAGTTCAACTATCTTACAAATAACTCTCATGGGATACCAGATAATGGATCACTGGAAACAATATTCTCTTCCTCATAAACTATTACTTGTTTGATCAGTGACTCAGAAATACTCCAGTTGAACAAATAACTCAGAGCTATGTGGTTTACTTGTGCTACATCAAGGACAAAAACATAAGTAAAAGCACAAAAATTATATATTTTTTACTATATGTTTATGTCATATTTTGGTTTGCTTTAGATTTTAAAATGTATGTATTGAATGATACTTCAGTTACTTATAAACAAGGTTAAATTTTCACTATAAACTAATACTGACTTCTCAAAAGAGAAATGCGTTGCTGTGTTAGCCATATTTAAGGCAGATGACTTGTAAGTATACAATTTATAAGATTATAACATACTTGTCCAACTTAGTAGTAAACATCTTTTCTGCTTTTCATCTTTAACTGTACATATATTCCTTTACTTGTTTAGCATTTTAAATTTTATGAGTAGAAGGGTGTTGTTGTTGTTGTTGTTGTTTTGACACTGAGTTTCATTCTGTCACCCTGGGTAGAATGCTGTGGCATCATCATAGCTCACAGTAATCTCACACTTTTGTGTTCAAGCAATCCAGCTTCAGCCTCCTGAGTAGCTGTGACTGCAGGCAAGGGCTTCCACTATGCCTGGCTAGTTTTCCTATTTTTAGTAGAGACGTGGTTTCACTCTTGCTCAGGCTGGTCTCAAACTCCTGAGCTCTCGCAATCCACCCCCTCAACCTCCCAATGTGCTAGGATTACAGGTGTGAGCCACCCAACCCTGCCACAAGTAGATTAATATTTAATTAACCAATTACAGATGACCTGGCACCTTGCTACTCTAAGTGTAATCCACGGACCAGCACCATTGATCCCATAATGGCGCTTGTTAGAAACAGAGAATCTTAAGTTTCATCCCAGATCTAAGTAAATCAGAGTCTGTATATTAAGATTCTTCGATGATTCATGGGCTCGCTAACGATTTTTAAGCATTCTTCTAGTAGGCAAGTGAAAATTAAGGATATCTGCTAATTATTTTGTTATTGATGAGACCCACATTGAGTGCCTCTTGAAAAACAAAACAAAGCAACACACTCCCCTCCACAAAGAACAAAAACAAAGAAACAAGCTAACAAACAATTCGCAATCTTGCTATATTGGACATATATGGTATTTTTTTATGGCTACATTGGCTAGAATTGAACAGTATCAGAAGCATTTTGAATGGAGAATTGTGTGCTATATTTATTCATGCTATCTGTCATGTTATGTTATCTGCATTTGAGTTTGAGGTCCCTGATTTATAGAAAAGTAAAGCTAATTTAGGCATCATCTTTTACTCATGTATTTTAGCTTTCTCTTTAAGCCAAAACTTAATTGATGGAACCCTGATTCCAAACTGGTCAGATATATTTTACACATCCAAGTTCCTAGGGAAGAGTCAAGAGACAAGGATTTCTGACCGCTGCCAGGCAGAATCAAAATAGGCATCCAGTGAATGTTAGAAGCTCAATTAGGTATTTATATTGGATTAGTGAATGTGAAATCAATGCCACTGCAAGGCTGAAGAACTCTTGTGTTTATTAACAAGTACCACTGTATCCCCAGCATGCCTGGGTAGGGAAGAAGAGGCAAAGCTGGAGCTGGGCAGAGGAGATGCATAGGCAGGACATTAATCACATTGTCCCAGATCCTTGGCTGCCATAGTTGCACTAGTTGGCTCCTGGGAAGATGACTTTTGTGGAATTTGCTCAGTCATAAACCTGAATGTTTCTACCTGATAAACTGCCTTGCAGTCAAAGAAACATTGAGTACTCCTATTAGGTATAGACCTAAAATATACTCCTGCAATGACCTAACTTCTAATCCATCTTGACGGTCAAATTTATACCATGAAGCCCTTTCTATTTTCTCCATTTCTGGTACCAAAAGCGGCCAGTAAATTGATTCTTTTGAAGAAGATGATTCTTTTTTATCCTTTGTATGTGAATACACTTGATGAGGAACTTTGATTATCCAGCATAGTTCCTTTTGTTGGTAATAACAAAAAAAGCCTCAAATTTTCAATGTAGCTTCAACCAAGTAACATTTAAATAAAATCTAAATGCAAATAACTAGTTAAAATACCACATTTTGACCAACTAGTCATCAATCATAATTGCCACCATGACATAGGCTGTTAAATTAAAATCATGTTCTTTGAGTTGGATTTTATTATTAAATATGTACAGCGTGTACATGTCTAGGAAAAGTTAATGTAATTACTCATTAAAGATAAATATGGGTAATCAGCTCCACGCATCTCAGCAACGAACACTTGCACAAAATCAAGGGAGTTTTTCAGGGCCCTCTTAGCAAGAACAAGAACAAAACTCTGGTTTATTGGTGCCACCCAGACCTCTGTAAGAGCAGCACCGCAACCCCCAACCTGCTACTCATGCCCTCCAGGCCTCCGCACGCCCTGAACAGGAACTGCAGGAGCCGGGCAACCCCGCATCCTCCCTCCTGTACCCTCCCTGCTGCCACACTGGCCCTCTCATCTGGTCAGAGACTCTGGTAGCTGCGTGCCCTCCAGAGCCCTTTCTACCTCTGTATGGAGCCCTTCTCTGGGCCAGAGAATTCTGGAGCCTTGGGCTCTCTGTGCCAAAGTCAATGGGCACCAGGCCCTCCCAGAGTCGTGTGCACCAACCCCCGCCCTGTTGCTGGATCTGGGTGTGTCACACTCTGGAGCTGCTTCCACAACCAGAACTCCCTGGCTGGGGCAGCCCCAGAGGAACTACACAGGGTCACATGAACAAACAAATAGCTGAGATGTCAGAAATCAAATTCAGAATCTGGATAGTAAATAAAATTGAATTAGAATTATAAGCAGTAACCCAAAAGATATCTCAAGAATTCAAGGAATTAAAATACCAAATGACCAAAGATTTTGACACATTGAGACAAGAAGTTGCATCCCTCAAAGATCTGAAAAACACAGTAGAATCCCTCAGTAACAGAATGGAGCAAGCAGAAGAAAGGATTTCTGACATTGAAGACAAAGCTTTCTAACACTCCCAAACTCTCAAAGAGGAAGAGAAGTGGAGGGCAAAAATAGATCACTCTCTCAGAGAGCTCTGGGATAATTCAAAGAAAACCAATATTCATCTTATAGGGATTCCCAAAAACGATGAAGTGGCTACACAAGGCACAGAGTCTGTTCTCCATGAGATTATGAAGGAGAACTTTCCAGACATGCCAAGAGATTCTGAAATTCACATAACAGACAGTTTCAGAACTCCAGCACAACTCAATCTGAATAAGACATCCCCCCGACACATCATAATCAATTTCACTAAAGTTAATGTAAAGTAGAAAATTCTGAAAGCAGCCAGACAAAAGAAAACCATTACCTACAAGAGGAAGAACTTTAGAATAACTGCAGGTCTCTCTGCTTAAACCTTTCAAGCTAGAAGAGGATGGTCATCGACTTTTAGTCTCCCACACCTACATGCATCTTAGAATGGGTACAGGTGAAACTTACTAAAGGCAGAATACAAATGTCTACATACAATAACTAAGAAAATGCCATGAAGGCTACATTGAACAGTTTGATGAGAATGTTTCAGATTGTATATGAAACCAGCACATTGTACCCCTTAATTGCACTAATGTACACAGCTATGATTTAACAATAAAAACATAAATAAATAAATAAATATGCTCTAACAGTGGATATAATATTTTTTTATTTTTTCCCTCCTGATGCCCCAGTCACATCAGCTTCCTCTTAAAATATAAGCTGTGTAACTGCATTGTTATCATTTTTAAACAAAGAATAATATAGAATATATACTATTTTGCATCTTTTTATGTTTTTCTATATACATGTATGTATCTATATGCATGTTTGAGTAAAGATTTTTGCGTGATTAATTCAGAAGTCTATTCTATTCCTTTTAATGATGAATATTACTATATTATCATTTGTGGGCCATAAGTGCAATAAATTACATGGACTGGGAGCTGGCATGCAGGATCCAGACAGTACAGCTTTTTTGGTTTTGTTTTGTTTTTTACTTCTTACCTTAGTCTTTGAGTAAGACATATAATCTCATGGCATCACAGTTCTTTAATTCACACATTTAGAATAAATACTATCTGGAATGAGTCAGATACGGTTGTGGTGAAAATGAATAAAACAATAATAAACTTAGGAAAACATCCAATAATCTAGAAATTCCTGAAAGTGTTAGTCCTCTATTGATGAACACAAAATGTTTCCTCTCTTTTCTCTCCCTCTCTCATTCTTTCTCTCTGTATGTATACATATATAAATATAAAAATCATCAATACAGGTGGAGCATCTCTGAGAATCAGAAACTTGAAACTCTTCTAAGTCAACAGATTTTATGTACTGATGGATCCACAAATAAAAAAGCCTCACTTGATTCATATGATGGGCTCAAGTCAAAATGCAGGCACACAATACATAGTTTATTCGCTATTCCCAGAGAAAAATAAAATGACTTTCAGGTTATTTGCTTATACTATATATGAAACCTAAATAAATATCATGTTTAAATAATTCTCATCCTCACAAACAATCATTCCAAAATACAAAAAGCATCTATTGCTTTGTTGACATATATATAATAGGCAATAAGTTGGAGAGGAAAGATGAGCTGTCTAAAATTTATTATTTTAAAACCAATCGTAAACATGTATTATCGGCCTGTTTACTGATAATAAACATAAATAAAGATCCTTTCTTGAAAGGAACTTTGCTCCTGCATTTGGTTTACCAAACATTTAAATGTACAATATGTTTCAAAAACCCAGCACTAATATATACATAGTCTTTCACATGAGCCATTTTAATATCTGTCATGTATAATTACCCACCTCAGGCTTCATCTTGCTGGCTCATCGAAAGAACAATGGTTTAACCTATTTGGCTTGGTCATGAACAAAAGGCTAAAGAAAATTATTGCAACCTTCACAATTTTCTCAAAGCTAAGAGTCTTATATAACTGTCAGCCTTTTTACAATATAAATAAGCACATAAGTATATAAGCTATCCATGAATTGAACAAAGACTAGGGAGAGTCTAGTTTAGTCTAGAATTGCAAAGATTAGTTAAAAATACCACATCACCATGAACTCTCGTTAGCATAATGCCTCTCTTTTGGGTGCTAAATACGTGAACATTGTGTCCCAGATACTGTAAGAGTGAAGTCACAAGGAAAGTCTGGATTTTACCAGTCTTCTCATTTGGACCTTGTCTTTGTTACCTGCATCATCTATTTTATTTTTTCTGCAATGAAATATATCTATGTTACTTGTGTATCCTCTCATTTATTGAAAATAACTACTTTGTAATAAGAATGTCTAAAAAGTTAAAAAAAAAAAAAAAAAAAAAGAAAGAAAGAAAGAAATTGAGCCTTATTAAGAATTAGGTTTCAGAGGAGTCCCAGAACAAATGCAGATTTCTTACACATAAGAATTCAATTAGAGGACCATAAAAGGTCAAAGGTTCCAAAAGAGGGCAAATATTCAGTTTATCTTGCTATTTACTTAGCACTTGAAATTTGTCAAACCTAATTCCTTCTCAAACTCAGCTTTCTTCTTGGATCTTTTCTATCTACATGTACTTTTCAAGGTCTTATCCTGCTTCCAGCTTTTGTATCTTTGGGCCCTGTATACATCCAAACTAATTACGAAGAAATCTTTGTCTTGTAATCATGTATCAAAGAATGGACACTTCAATAAAGCAACCTATGAAATGAGAGAAGATATATGGTGGGGCATATATCTGATAAGGGGTTAATATCCCAAATATATAAGTAACTCCCACAGCTCAATAGCAGAAATTATAATAATAATCCAATAAAAATAGTAGACAATCTAAATAGACATTTCTCCAAAGAGAACATACAAATGGCCAACAGGTATATGAAAACATGCTCAACATTTTAACTCAGAAAAATTCAAATCAGAAGCACATTGAGAGGTCCCCTCACACTGATAGGATGGCTATTACCTGCCCCCCTGCACCAAAAAAACCCCCCAAAACTCCAAAAACCAAAAACAAAGATAAGTGTTGGTGAGAGTGTGGAAAAACTAGAATCCTTTAGCACTGTTGGTAAATATATAATTTGGTATAGCTACTATAGAAAATAGTTTAGAGTTTCCTCAAAAAATTAAAAAATAGAGCTACAAAATGATCTACCGATCACATGTCTGGGTATATTTTAAAAATAATTGAATTCAAGATCTTGAAAATATATTTGCCCTCTTATGATTATTTCAACTTGATTCACAATATCCAAGATGTGGAGAAAACCTAAATTGTTCATCAACGGTTAAAAATATGAATATGCGTGCAAGGAAATATTATTCACGCTTAGAAAAGAAGGAAATCCTTTCATATACAAGAACATATATAAACCCGGAGGACCTTCTGATAAGTGATAAAAGCCAGGAACAGAAGGAAAAATACTGAATAATTCTATTTATAAGTATCAAACATAGTCAAGCTCATAAAGAGGGAATAGAATGCTAGTTGCTAGGAATTGGGGAAGAGAGTAGGGTCATTGCTGTTCAATTGGTGTAAAGTTTCAGTTATGCAAGATGAATGCACTCTAGAGATGTCAGTACAATATAATATCCCTAATAATACTTTATTGTGCACTTAAAAAATTCTGAGAAAGTAGATCTCGTGTTTTTATTACAATTAAATAAAACCTTTGATTTATAGGTAAATACAATGTATTTTATGATCAAATAACATTACATTAAAATATGTTCACAGTAGAATATATTTTATGTAGGACATATTCTTTGTTGATGAGGACAAATAGTCACTAATTCAGTTAGCAAGGGCATTCTCCATATCTAGAGAAGTTTTTTATATTACTTATATTAAAAGAAAAGATAGAAAATCATCTGGAAAAGCCAGATCAAATTAATTATCTCTAAAGGAAGGCATTTATCTTTGGCTGAAAGTTAAGAGAGGCATTAGATTGAAAGAAGGAAAAATTCACAGGTTACAAAAGAAGGCTTTTTGAATGGAATCTGCTCATATAATTGTTTTAACGTGCTTAACTAACAGAAAGATTATAAAATCTCATTAGCTATTCTTGCTTCAAGCTACACGGTACACTGTTATAAATACATGGTAGTTTTACCATAGTTATTTATATATGTATGGAAATAACGTTCATGTTAGCATGTCGTTCTCCAACCTTAATTTAGAATTAAAATATTTAATATTTTATCTTTAGTATTAGAGTATCTAATGTTTGATTTTTTTCACCCTTGAATATCATTTGATATTTAGTCTACAATGTTATGACATTGAATCAACAGATGTATGTGCCAGATAGATTTTTCTATAATTTGTGAATCAAAGTACAGGGGACAACACACAAGTTATTGGGGCATATGATATTGTAGAATATGACACAGTGAACATAGGAGAGAGTCAGCATTAAGGTTCTGTTTGGTCAAAGTCTGTCATAATCCTTCAGGAAGGTAAGATTTTAAGCAAAGGAATTAGAAAAGGAGATAACAGTTTAGAGTTTCAAACATTAGTAATGGGTATCTGATGCTAAAATAATAGAAAATGTATGTACAGTTAGAAACATTAAAGAAAATTTAGTCCTGGTGCAAAGCAGGACTGCATAATACTGACACTTGGTGACTGAGAGTGAGGCTGGAATTTGTACACAGGTAATAAAATAAGTACTATATTCACTGTCCATGCATAAAGTACCATTTTAGAGTAGACCAAGAAGTAAGTCTCAGTTAAGACTTGGACGCTATTTTTTTCCATGATGGCTAATAAAACATTACTTGTAATAGACTGGGTTAATCTTGAGTTTAAGTTTGGAATTCCGTTATAGGAAGAATAAACCATAAAGAAGATAATTATAAACTTTGAATGCAAATAATCAAATCATACTATAATATTGTAAAAATAATTAACAGTTATTTGAAACTACATAAGAAGCTGTACTAAGAAATACATGCTATATATCACTCCTTTAAACTCACATTTATTTTATTATTTTAAACTTGTATATTTGGTTTTGGATCAAGAAACCATTGTTCACATTTTTCCAGCTCCATGTTCTACTTCCCAAATTGATAACAAGAATATACTTTAGGGTGGTGCCTGTGGCACAAAGGAGTAGGGCGCCGGCCCCATATACTGGAGGTGGCAAGTTTGAACCCAGCCACTGACAAAAACTGCAAATATATATATATATACAAAATATACTTCATATATAATAACTACACACTAACGAAAGACAGGAAAAAAATACTGCTAGAAGCAACACTGACATTTTCTAGTAACAGGTTTAGATCAAATAAGTTTGGTATAAAGAAATTTTTTAAATGTAACAATAACTGCAGAAAATTTCCATCCATAATATATCAGAAAAAAAGAATGCTATTATTTGAGTAGGAAAAAACAGTGGAAGAGTTCTAACAGAGAGTCACATTGTAAAAAGAACATGTGAGAAAATTAGGGCTTTTATCCATATAAGCAATTGCCTAAAAATACTCACGGGAGTTGAACTGTTGGTCAAATCTTTTTCCAGTTGTATTGAGCCATAGGCAGCCCAAATATAAATATACATAAAATGTTTCAGAGTATAGATTGATGTTACAAAGATAAGGTTGGACTTTAGAGAGTTATTGATGACCAGTAAAGAAAAGAAAGAACATCACCTAGTTCACAGACTCTGTCATACTGTCACTCTGCATGCAGCAATCTGTTTAGGTAGCCACATTGACTATAGACAGAACTGGCATTTGTTTATGTGAAAAACATTTATTGACCACGTATTTCTGAAAAAATTTATTCAAAGTGCTTGAGATAGACCACTGAACAGAAGAATCTTACTGTGGCAGTTTTCCAGGTAGTCACTGTGGTACAGATCAGATCATAGGGACTGTTAAGTTTGGCGTTGCACAGTTATGCTTATAGGTCTCCAGAAGTGTCTCTGTATGTGTGCCTGTGTGTGTAAAATTTCCTTTTGTCGCTTCAGACTTGATCCATTTACTGTTATTTAAGAAATTACTTAAATTGTAGTACTTTATTTTCTTACTAGTATAGCCTTTTAAAAAAAATCTATACTGCCTTGTATTATCTCTAATAGTTGCCCATAGATTACAAAACACATCAGTAATAGCATATACTTCACATAGGACGTAGCAAATTTATAATACTTAATTTCACCTACTTATGCAATTTGTGCTCTGATTCAATATATTTACATCTAATAGTACTAAAATTTAAAGACATGCATTTGCTTTTTTAAAAGTACATTAACTTGAAATATAAATACATTTTTTCTAACAGTAAAATGAAACCAAATAATATATAAAAGTAAAGAAAAGCATCCTTTCTATATGAGGAGGTGTTTTATCATATGTGTAAAATACAAATAATTCTTATGTTATGGTATGTTATGAAATTTAAATATATAATGTGTAAGTCATTTAGGAATTTGTCACAGTAGCAGTCCTCAATTAAAGATAGCGATAACGAATGTAGTTCCTATTAATAGTAAAATAATTCACTTATCTTAAATCATTTTATTGTTCCTGCAAAGGTAGTGAAAACACTACACTATATATTTGTAGATATAGTGTAAACTCTGTCTAGAATGTCAATCTCTTATAAATACATTATAATGTTGCTGACAGTAGACCACTAGCTACTTTGTGAAAACAATCTTATTTTCCCATAACAGTACTTTTATTCATATTTCCTGTTAATTTGCATCTCTATGTTCCCACCTCTGCACATCAAAATTTTCCCTAACTTCTTATTGAATACGTATTTACTGCCAGGAGGCTTTCTGTTAATGATTCCAATTAGAATACATTTTCTTATTCAGATGGGCCCCATTTTTTATCGCTTAAAGAAGTCATGGAAAATCCAGAAAGCGTCATATGAGACCTTGCTTATCAAAATCCCTTCCAAAGTACCTGGATGAATGGTTTGGAATTGAAGAGATAGATTTGATTGCTCTGATTCTTGATTTCAGGGGTAGTGAATACCTGTTATGACTCAGTTTATTTTCTAGCTTTTTAAAAAGATGTTCATTAGTCATAATTCATGTCATTTTTGTTGCTTTACATTTTTAGTTTCCAGTTTCCCTAAAGGCTGTATGTTTACAATATACAGACTTTAGGACCTGATCTTGTATACTTGGAAAGCATTAAATATATTATCCTGAAAAGAGAAATTTTAGAGTTTAGTATTTAGGAAAATTAGCCCGTTTGACACATTTTCATCACACTGGTTAACATAGCCTATAAAACCAGTGTATGGTGCCCCATGATCTCATTAATGTACACAGCTATGATTCAATAAAAAAAAAGAAAAAAAAAGAAAGAAAAGTAGTTAAAATTTAACTACTAATCAACTGATATTATGTATAGAATAGCTAAATCATTCAAGTTTATAAAAATATAAATGAAATACACACATGATATACAAGGAAACATATTTAGCAAGACTATTTTACTTGTGACATATTTTTTAAAATAATTTTAAGGAGGATAAGGATAGGATGACTGTTCAAATACGTCTGTATTTACACAATGCAAAGAGCTTCTGCATTTAAGCTTCACTTGCAAGTGTATATGATGTTTTAGGAGAATGGGATAGGGAGGGTGCAGGTAGATATCAATGTATTCAACAATTTTAAAATTCTGAGCAAAGTGAGCAAAAACTAACTGAGAGAATAGTTTATATGGGCAAGAATTTTGATTTAAAGGAACTCCTGACACATCAACAGCATTAACCAATATTTGTAGTGGCCCCAGATGAACTGGGAAGATGATGAAGATGGAGAAATTAAGAACACCCACTGGCCTCAAAGGGCTAAAGGTTAAGAGGGAAAAAATGCTAACAAGTAAAAAAGCAGTTACAGCTTCTTTTTTTTTTTTTTTTATTGTTAAATCATAGCTGTGTACATTAGGGCAATTGCCTGTACCCATTCTATGATGCACCATAGATGTGACCCCAACCATTACCCTCCCTGCACCAGAACCTCCCCCCTCCCTTCCTCTTCCTTGTTCCTTTCCCCTTAGTCTTGTGCTATCGTTGGGTTATAGCCTTCATGTGAAAGCTGTAATTGAGCTTCATGGTAGGGCTGAGTACATTGGATACTTTTTCTTCCATTCCTGGGATACTTTGCTAAGGAGAATATGTTCCAGCTCCATCCATGTAAACATGAAAGAGGTAAAGTCTCCATCTTTCTTTAAAGTGTTTTTTTTTTTTTTTTGTTTTGAGACAGAGTCT
>CAUYPK010029006.1:0-10784 GCA_963574355.1 Loris lydekkerianus
TACACTAGTTTCATAGACCGTTTGACACATTTTCATCACACTGGTTAACATAGCCTTCCTGGCATTTTCTTAGTTATTGTGCTAAGACATTTACATTCCACATTTACTAAGTTTCACATATACCCTTGTAAGATGCACCGCCATTACTTTCTAATAAGAGTGGGTAACAAGTTTCTTGCTCTTTCCCCTCAAGACATTTGGCCATGGCCTTGCTTTTATCTGTGAATAGCAACCCCTCAGGTTCCAGCGCTAGCCTGTGGAAGCACTGCCCTCTTCATCTCCTTTCTTTCTACCACCCCCTACACATGATCGGTTAGGAAACCTTTAGTCTTATTTCAAAACAAAGGTAAATACAGAAGCTGACCTTTCCCATTGCCTCATAGCTGCCAGCTTGCATACTAACTTAGTGTCCTACTCTGTCTTGTAGTCTAGGCTTGTATTCTCAACTCAATCGTCAGTATGACTCCCTTAAAGCACAGATCAAACCAGATTGTCCTCTGCTCAAAATTCTAAAACAGCCACCTTTGTTCTCAGATTTAAAGATGAAATTCTTAAAGTGGCAGATGATACTCTACCTTTCTAAATAAATGTCATAGCCTTAGAATAAATTTTATATTTGTAAAATAAACTACAACTACCCCACCTAAAATTTTACTGTACCCCTGTGTGCCATAGAATGTTGGTTAACTTTAATTTGTATTTTCTTTTCATCTTTTAAAAATTGAGTCAAGCCAAAAAAATGCAATAACTATTTACTATAAAAAAAACAAAAACAAAAACTTCACACTGGGGCAGCTCCTGTTGCTCAGTGGGTAGGATGCCAGCCCCATATACTGAGGGTGGCAGGTTCGAACCCTGCCCAGGCCAAACTGCAACAAAAAAATTACCTGGTGTTGTGGAGGGCGCCTGTAGTCCCAGCTACTCGGGAGGCTGAGATCAGAGAATCACCTAAACCCAGGAGTTGGAGGTTGCTGTGAGCTGTGACACCATAGCACTCTACCAAGAGTGATAAAGTAAAACTGTGTCTCAAAAAAAAAAAAAACAAAAAAACCTCACACTTTATGGGTGAAGGGCAAATCTATAACTCAGACTTTAACCTTACAGAAAGCGAATTATGTCAATATATACAGTCCAGGAGTCCTGCTTCTAGTAATGGCATCAGAATAAAGTTTGGTACCAGAATAAAGTTTCAGTCATTATAAGCAATTAAATTTTCTAGGGATTATGTTAGAGAATAAGTGGGAAAGAGGGTAGTTACTATGGGGTAGAATGAGGGAGGTCTTTGTGGTGATAAACAGCTTTTTAATCTTGATTGTTTTACAAAAATATATACATGAGATAAAACTGCAAGAATTAAATATGCAAAGCACACATGAATGAGTGCAAGTAAAACTGGTGAAATTTGAATAAGGGGTATATTATAAAAATAATATTGATTTATGAGCATTAACTGCTGTGTAAACAAGTGATGGTTTAAAAAATCTCACTATCTTATGAAAATTTAGTTTTGCAGGAGTTAGCCTTTTTACTCTTAACCATTTTTGCTTTCATATAGTATTTTCTGATTATTGTAACTTCTCTTTGGTCACCAGATAGCTCATTTATTTAAATTTACTGATTATCTTTATATAAATGAAACTGGATAAATGACTATTACCTTCATTTTTTGTGTGTATTTTCTTTTTGTGTAATGTTTCACAATCAAAGCAATTTCCCATTGAACCCCAGCGGGCTCTTTTACTAATTCATCTCAATCTAATGATAGTTTTAAAATGAATAGATTTGGATATAAATAAGCGTGGATATAAAGGGCTATATGACACAAATGAAAAGACCTGCCTGGAGAAGAAAACTGGAAACAAGAGTACAGTCCTGATTACTATAAAGTTTTAAATCCTTTTGTTCACTGAAAAAAGTTTAAAGCTACATTTCAAATCAGGATTGTCAAAGTTTGGAAGCTGAGATTTTCCAAAGTGTCGTTTCCCCTGGTCATTCAGATATCTTTTTTTTTTTTTTTTTCTTCTCCATTTCTATTTAAATGCAACATGTAACTACTTTTTGACTATAATTTATTGTCATCGATCAACATAACTAGACTATGTAATGGAACTAAAATTAAAATAATAGAAGTGAAGACAATGCTACATAATCATTGAATATGAACTTTTTTTTTTTTTTTTTTTTTTAGCAAGATGACTAATACAATAATAAAACTAACAGCCTTGGTTGCTGTCCCTGTGACCTGGATCCTCCCGGTCCACATCCTGGATCACGATCTCAGACGTCACCAGGAGAGGAAACTAACCCATGTCAGTGGAAAACTGGAAACCACATTTTGATATTCACTTCTAGGGAGGAAACTGTTTTGTTGGAAACAATTTACTTTGCAATTTTTTTATTTCAATTAACTGCAGGATAATGGCTAAAATGTGCTTTCTACTCTTTGGTTCAGATTTGTTGAGGAAGCTCAGAAAAGTCAGGATGGCTGCCAAGACCATTCCTCATAAAGAGGGTCATTTTTATACAATAGAGAAAGCAAGCACATGTCCTGCCCCTGTCAAATTTCTATCTACTTTGAGATAGAAAAATGCCTTCCGCCTTACTTTCCCAAATTAGCATTAAATTGTTAAAGAGAAAAAAATTTATATCTTTAAGTGTCATGCAGTATAAGACAAATAATTGAAATTTACCTTCATATCAATATTTGTTTTCACATAAATGTTTTTATATTTAAATACATTGTGGTATACATTATGTTTATGTATCTTTTAGTAACTACATTTCTGTTTATGTGTTCACAAAATTAACTTAATTCCATAATTTATAATAATAAAATATCGTGTAACTTCTTAAAATATTCAAGAAAAAGGAAAACCTAAGAATATTTGAATAAATGATTAATTTTTATATAGGTTTTTTTTGTAACAATGTAGCAATGTTTTAGCTACAAAATCTATACTATTTCAAGCAATATTTACTGAACTTCTAATTGGTACTAATCACCTTATGTTGATTCAAAACTCTAAAGTTTCTAAAATTTGTGTCAATATTTCTCAATTGTAAATCTTTTTCTTAAGAAATCAATTTTAAAAAAGCAATCTGGGACTGTTTATAACCACGTTTTATTTAGTTCACTCAATACATATTGATTGAGTGTTCAACTTATACAGGACACATTTAATGCGTGTGACTGAATAGGAATAAACAAGAAAAAATTCCTGCCCCTGGTAACTTACAACAAATGGGTGGAATAATACAGAAATTATTGATTGCTATAGAAATATGTTGACTTTCCTCTGTACATTAATTTTTTTCTCAAAATAATTACATGTAATGGTTATTCATCTCTCTTCTCCTTTCATTTACACTTTAAATTGATCTTTTAAAGCTATAGGATTATTTTTATTTTTTGGAAATGATCCTTTTTCATTGTACAGACAAAACAGGAAGTATAGGGTTGACAATTCTGATGGTTCTTTTGTCTGTGACACAATCTGTTTCAGTTAAGTCAGTTCAGAATACGGATACCATCCAAATAAACTGTGGGCAAATCGAGAAGTGAGACAGTGTGAAAGATTTCTTATTTCTGTATTGGCCTGAAATACTGAGAGAATTCCTCAAAGTCAGTGCTGTGTTAAACCTTTCACATCACCAAACCATCTTTGTTTTGCAGCGTATGCAGTTCACGAAGCTGCCATGGTTTAAATGGCTTGCTTGAAAAGAATGGCAAAATCACATCCTTACGCTCTAACTCATGTTCATACTTATTTTGATTAGAATTTTCCTGGGGCAAAGAACATGCCTTATTCATCACTTTAAAATGAGAGAATCCAAAAGAAGGAATTACAATAGTAGTTAAGCAATTCATATGTGCTGAATTATTTGTTGTTGACTATGTAACTCAATTTTGAAGGGATGAAAACACAATGGGGCCTTAAGGTGAAGTCAGGGTAATTGCTTAATCTATCAGAGGAAAGTCTTACTTGTTCCACGTACAGGAATGCAAGCTTACCCTTGAGAGTCAGCCTAGGTACTAATTCCTCCAGGAATTATTTCCTGACCTTCCTCTCTACTGGCCATACTCTCTCCTGGGTATGGAGGAACCCTGTAAAAAAGATAAAGGAAACACCAATGAAGATCAGTGTGAGTTCCTATGATACACTGTATCAAAAACACCAAACAATAACTCATGGCAGAGGTGGACATTGCAGAAAAGGCCTGGAAGGAAACTTCATGATGGTGAAAAGATATTTACAAGTACCTGTGATTATACTGATCAAATATTCATGTTTGCCAGGGATAGATTCACTTCATGCTTCTTGCCTCACTTTATCAGTAGCTCTCTGTTTCACTCTCCTAATTGTTTGGGATTAGACAATGATTTGCGTAATTACTTTATGAAGGTTTATGTGCTGATCTGGAACAGTTTTAGGAGGAACTTTTCCAAATACTTAGTAAGTGTCATACAATGAAAATTTGTATAAGCTTGTGTAGGAATAATTTCATGTTCAGTACATAAAGTGCCAATTTGATCAAGATTTAGTCAAATGTATCTCAAAACATATCTTTTTAGCAATTCACTAAGAGTGTCATTTTGTTGGATGTAGATTTTGTAAATGACTTCTTGGGTTGGGTATTTTTTACTTACTTTTTTTTTTCTTTTGCTCACTTGTGATAACTTCTACACATAATCATTTAGAAAGAGATTTTAATTTGTTTTTAATCCATTTTTGTTTTGCCTTTATGAGCCAAGGTTCAGGAAGATGAAAAGAAATAGTGAGAGCTGTTCACTTTTTTCTTTCCCAGTTTCTTTAGACTAACAATGGTTCTAACAATTATTTAATAAAGGAAACAATATCTCACAGAAAATTCTTCTTTGTGGTCATTTACCGGTCTTCTTTGTTACCAGCACAAAAAAAGTAATGTTATTTCAAGTAATTTCTACAGGAGTCTTATCTTAACCATAATCTAAAAAGCCAAATAAACACAAAAAATAAACACAGAAAGTTGCATAGCTATTTATAAAAACAAAGGCTTTGCTATCACACTGGTGTGGTGGTGCAAGCCTGTAATCCCATGTCCTTGCAAAGCTGAGGTGAGAAGATTGCTTGAGTCTATGACTTTGAGACCAGGGTGGGCAATCTAGTGAGGCCTTATCTCAAAAAATTTTATATATGAAAATCGTTTCTCTTCAAAATCTGTTTTGAACCTTCACTGTTTGAAAGTGTTGCATACATCTTTTGCCAGTCTAAATGCGAAAATATTAGTTATGAAAAAGAACAATGTCAGACTCTGCTAATGTACAAAGGAACAGCATGTTTAAGCTGCTCTTTCTAAAAGTAAAAATAGAGATACAGATCACACTATTAGAAATGTAAGACTTGGTGCTTGTGGCTCAAAGGGGTAGGGTGCTGGCCCCATATGCCGAAGGTGGTGGGTTCAAACCCAGCCCCAGCCATAAACTGCAAAAAAATAAAAATTAAAATAAAAAAAAAGAAATGTAAGACTTTGAGAGAGTCTTCGTATTATTAGAAACTTGTGATTGAGAAAATTTACATGGTGAGTTATAAACACAAATTTACTATTATGATTCCAAGAAAATTTAAAAGATTCAATAGTATTTTAAAAGAGTTTGTAATCAGTGATGGAGGCTACTTGGAGAATGAAACTAATTGTGAAATATTAATGTGTTAACTCCTAACTGTAAGTAAGATCAAAATTATGCTTAGAGTTGAAGACCGGAGGATTTTTTTTCTTGCCCTGTACCAAACATCCACAATCTGTTTAAAGTGTATAATTACTGGTAATGAGTAATTATTTATAATATTTTTGACTAATCTTAATAGTCTTGATATTGAGACCATTTAAAATTATAACATTTTATAGAAAAATACATCAACTTTAACCTAATGTTTAATAACCATTTTTAAGGAAATATTACTTAATGAAGTTTTAATGGATTATATTAAAAGAAAAAAAAGGAAGTTTTTAATTTTAAAAGCTATCAGCCTTGGGGTGGTGCCTGTGGCTCAAAGGAGTAGGACGCCGACCCCATATGCTGGAGGTGGCAGGTTCAAAAACAGCTCCTGCCAAAAACTACAAAAAAAAAATAAAATAAAATAAAAAAGCTATCAGCCTTCTGGCTGTCTGGTGTGGTTTTAAGTGCGGGATCTTTAGTTTCTCTTATATCACAAATAAGAGTTATGTTTCTTGGCCCCATTTTAACCAAACTGAAACTTTTGATTTATTTTATGTAGCACTCTGCTATATAACTATTCTGGACAGAAAAATTCTCTCTAAAACTAAAGAGGATAAAGAAGAGTGGTTGCGAGCTACGAACATAAGATAACAAAATAAGTCACTTTATTTTCAGGTTTGACTTTGTTTTCATTTTACAAAGATGTATAATCACGGAGATTATATTTCCTATACCTGTTTTAGTTCCTGAACATCTTGTATTTCTTCTTTATATTGTTCAATACAATTGAAATGAACTAATACTTGTGGGCGTCTTTTCTTTCTTTGCACTCAAATCTCCATGAAGGTATGCCCAATTTAAAAAACAAACAAACAAACAAAAAAAAACCCAACTACTGTTCCCATCTTAATAAACAGTACCACCCACTAACCAGGAGCAAACCCTGAAAACCAGTAAGTGTTTATTTACATGGTTCTGTCTTTCATTTTTCACATAAATACATTATGAAGTCTTGGTTGATTATAATTTCTAAATATTCTCTGAATCAAAACATTTATCTGCACTTTATCCCAATATGACTTGGAACTCTCTTTGACTTCTGAGTTATTTGGGTCTTCACCCGGACCCTAAGTCACCCAATACATTTGCACACCTGCAACCAAAGTAACTTTTCAAAATGCAACTCTATGTATCTTTGCTTCCTAAAGTGAAGGCTGGTTCTCTTCAATCTGATTTCAAGCCTTGCTGCCCCAGCAGTTTGTGGTATAGCCTCAGGAACTTATTTTATTCCTTTATCATGGCCATGGTCATCAAGGCATCAAACTGATGCCTTACCTTTACCAAAAAAGGGCTTTCTGCTCTTTATCTTCTTATCTACTATTCATCCTCAGATATTAGTTCAAGTGGCAACCCCCCCAGGGAAGGCTTTACTCACCCTCTTTTCTAGGTCAATGCCTCATTTTAAAGATTATCTTACACTGTGAACCTCCTTTTACAACATCTGTCAGAGTTGAAAGTTGCTATTTGTTTGTCTAATTATTTGATTAATGTCTGTTTCCCCGAGTTAAGAAGACAACAAAAGCACAAAGACAGCATCTGCTTTGGCAGCTAGGATGGTGTTAGACATACAGGGACATCCAATATGTATCTGTTGAATGAATAAGTGAATAAATGCAGGTCTACTCGTCTCATAAAGAAAGAAGAGTGTAGGCCACAATATTTGCCTAATGAAATCAGGATATGTTAGTGATCTTTGAGTCCAGAGGTGATGTGATGGGGAAATAATGTGTTGCTAAATATAAAATCCTGAAGTCCCTATTATAGGTAAAAATAGAAAAAAAAAAAAAATACAGGCACATAGAACAAGAATTAACAATGGTCATCTACAGCTTCCTGAGAATAACAGCCATTCAGAATGAATTCTGTTACATTCTGGGGCAGAAAAAAATTTTTCCTTTCTGATCTGCTTATCACAACAGGTTCATCATAGCTTCCACTGATCTTCTATAAGCTCACTGAGTTTTAATATTTTCACCAAATTCATCCCCGAACAATGTGGTCTTAACATTGCCAGTAATCTTTGAGTACAACATTTTTCTACAAGAGTGTCTCAGTCTGTTTGTGCATAATGGTTACCATGGTTAAAAAATATTCCCTGAGAATGGTCTTTTAAAGCAGTTATCACATTCAGACGAACAGCTGTTTTAGAGTTGATAAGGCTGAGAAAGTAGATAACGTGCAGAAATGTTGCCACTGGCTATGATGGTCTCAGGAGATACTGGATATAATATTTCCAGAAAGATAATTTAAAATATCAGGCAAACAAGTCTCTACCGTGCAAGTAGTAATCGTATCCATCACAGAAAGAGAAAGCAGACTCCCTGCAAAAACAAAATAAGTTGAAATTATATTCTAATAAAATAAAATATGTTTGATATATCAATAAAGGAATATTTAAAAGGTTAAATGGGTAAAGGAAAGAGAGAATTTAGGAAAAGGAGAAGCAGAGCAAAGGAAAAAAAAAATTAGAGGGAGATAAGAAATTAGGGGAAAGAGGAAACTCAAGGCATTAAGAGACAGCATATCAAATTTTTGAAATATATGATCATTTCCCGTCAGTGATAGAATAAAATTATATTGTCAAGCGCTATAATTATTCTCTGATTAAATCAGTACTACCCTTGTCTCATAGGCAAAATTAATGGCAAAGTTCCAGTACCTAAAGGATCAGATGATTACAAGATTTATATGAATTATATCAAAAATATAAATCCATACAGCATGAATATAAACTTTTTTTTTTTTTTTTTTGTCAGAGTCTCACTTTGTCACCCTCAGTAGAGTGCCACGGCATCATGGCTCACAGAAACCTCAAACCTTTGGGCTCAAGTGATCCTCTTGCCTCAGCCTCCTGAGTAGCTGGGACTACAACGCCTGGCTATTTTGTAGAGATGGGGTCTCGCTCTTGTTCTGGGGGATCTCAAATTCCTGAGCTCAGGCAATCCACCTTCCTCGGCTTCCTAGAGTGCTAGAATTACAGGTATGAGACCTCAATGAATATGAACTTTTAACAATTTATAACAGACTCAATCGTTTCTTTTTGAATCCACAATTTTAACTGAGACACTTACCTATAAATAAATCCTTCATATATTATAAACTAATCCTATCTCTTTCCTTTAAGTGCAGTCACGAGATATTGTTTACATGCACGTGTGGCATGTACTAATTAACTTCTTACACATTGAATGTGTTTACACATCCAAGGGTTTTTCTTTTTTTCCCTTAGCTACCTAAAATTCATGGATCACTTGCATCTTTATAAGATTATGTATGTCATTATAGACTGAATTATTACCTCTGCAAATCTTTGTGTACAAGCCCTAACCACAAATGATACTATATTTAGAGACAGAGCATTTATGGAGATAATTAAGGTCAAAGGAAGGCATCAGGGTAGGGCCCTAATCTGATAGAACTGATCTTCTTACAAGAAAGGGAAAGTACCAGGGAGAGAACGCATGTCTCTGCTTTCCTTGTACATGTGGGAGGGAGAAGGCAGCCACAAACAAGGAGACCAGAAATTGCATTTTCTGGTATCTTGATCTTGAACTTCTAGCCTCCAGAACTTGAGAAAGATACACAGAACAGGCAGACTATTAGTAAAGATACACAGACCGAATCACACTGTCAACCAACTTAACCGGAATGACGTTTAAAGAAATGTCACCAACAACAGCAGAAGAGACATTCTTCTCAAATGCATGCTATTAGAGTGGCTAATGATAGAAGGTTATCTACTACTATCAAAGGTTAGTAGGACATGGGAGACCAGTACTCTGAGGATGGGAATATAAAATGTTACAGCCGCTTTGGAAAAAAGGTTGAGAATTGAAAAAAAAAAAAAAAAAAAAAATTAACTCTACACCTTTCATTAATCATATGTGTATAAAATGATCCAACTATTTCCAAAATATGATGTATTTGGTCATTAAATTCATTTTATATGAACATTTATTTGTATAAACTAATTGTGATATATCTCTATCATAGAATGCCACTCACCATAAAAAGAAATAGATTCTAGATACACAGTGCAACATAGCTGAATTTCAAAATAATTATACTGAGAAAAAGAAGCCAGAGGGGGGGAAAAAAGTACATTTTGCATGATTCTATTAATGTAAAATATAGCAAATGCGAACTAATATATATTAACAGAAAGGATGTCAGTGGGTATCTGGGAATGTGTGGGAAAGTAGAAATGAAATAAGGGGAAACGCTTTTTGTTTTTAATTGGATTAAAAGTCTAGAACGGTCCCTGATATAAAAAATGTAAAATGTATTTTTACTTTTTTATTATTACTTATTTTATCTATACACGTATATGTGTTTATTTGGTTTCCACTTTTTGCCTACACAAAATTAAAGAGGCTTAAAATTTAATAACAATAACAATGTTTAAGATAAGGACTAGAAAGAAAAAACTTATAAAGAACGAATGAAGATAAATACAATCGGAAAAGAAATCAGACGATTGCTGCAACAAAATAAATATTGGGCAATAATAATAATAATGCAAAAAAAAATAACATTCACATTGTCAGATTAAAGCTTGTCTATCATAGAATGCTTTGACTCTGAGATTCAGTATGGAGTCATTTGTTAACTTCTTTTTTTTTTTCCAAAGTCTCAAAAAATAGACAATATTTATTTTTATAAATAAAAATAGAAGATAATTTCAAGAAACAGATCATGCCAAATCTTACAGACAATAGAAATTGTCTTTACTTTTTTAAAGTTAGCTTTATACAAATCACTTAATCTGTCTCAGTTTTCCATCTGTGAAGTAGGCATAAAACTTGGCTGTGTCACAAACTTCTTGTGAAATTCTTTTTTTTTTTTTTTTTTAATTATAGATAAAAATATGCACCATAGATGTGGCCCAACCCATCACCCTCCCTCCACCCAAATCTCCCCCCTCCCTTCCCCTTCCTTGGTCCTTTCCTCATAGTCTTATGGTATAGTTGGGTTATAGCCTTCATGTGAAAGCTATAGTTTAGCTTCATAGTAGGGCTGAGTACAT
>CAUYPK010029008.1:0-13227 GCA_963574355.1 Loris lydekkerianus
CATCTACTTCTCTGCTTTTGTGCCAGTACCATGCTGTTTTGATCACTATTGATTTATAGTACAGTCTCAGGTCTGGTAGCGTGATTCCTCCTGCTTTGTTTTTATTGCTGAGTAATGTTTTGGCTATTCGAGGTTTTTTCTAATTCTATATAAAACGAAGTATTATTTTTTCAAAATCTTTAAAGTATGCCAATGGAGCTTTAATAGGTATTGCATTAAAATTATATATTGCTTTGGGCAGTATGGACATTTTAGTGTCTTGCTTCCTTATCTCTATTCAGCTTTTCAGACTGATGTCTGTCTGCTCCCCTTCAGAAAGCCCTTCCTGGGTGCTGCTAGATGGGTTTGGAGCCTCCTCCCTGAGCTCAGACAGCACCATGGTCTCCACTGCAGCACGCTTCCTACTTCATTCTTATGGCTGATTTGTTAGTTTATCTCCCCCACTTCCCCTGGAGCATGAGGGGTTGAAGTTAACTGTTGGCAATCCTCAGAGGCTATAATTGTGTGTTGAGGGACTGAGAAAAGGGAAGGTGCTCAGAGGCAGGCCTGGGATGTAGTCACTTTGGGGTCTGTTTATGCAAAATGGGCAGGACCCAAGCCTGAGGTTGGGGAATTGAGGGAGGAGTCACCAGTAAGAGAAGCAGGAGATTAGCACCCCACCATGCTGCCAGGATCTAGGCCATTCCTTTCAGGAAGCAGAGTATAAATTAGAAAAGGAAAGTGTTTAGGGGCCCAGATGTGTGTGAGGTATTAGGGGTGGAGGAAGCTTGCCGCTCATTCAGAAAAAAACCCTGAAAACTTGCTGCCATCCCTGCCACAGGACCTCAGCAGGGCTGGGCCTAGGCCAAGGCCAGTGCTCCTGAACACCTGTCTTTGGCCATGGCAGAAGTCACAGACTGAGTTACAAGCTACAGGGTTGATGGATGCAGAGGATGGATTTGGGACCAGGGGAATAAGGGCTACTTTGAAGGGATGTCTGGCAGAGGTGGGGGGCGCTCCTGTCATCCTCTGCTGCTGTCTATGACTAGCAGCGGCCTGCAGGGTGGACTCGTCTTCTGAAAGTTGTACCCATTAGGATGTAATCCAGCTGAATGTGCTTGTACCTCCCCTCCTGGGCATCAAGGTCCATAAGAAGCTGCCAAGCAGTGGGTGATGTTATTTTGCGGCTGTGCCTTAGCAATGCCCTGGTCCGAGAAACAATGGCTAGAAAATGGTTATGGCTGTCACTATGTTTGTCCTCCAAGAAGAAGCCAAGGGAATTTGGCATGTGGGACTCAAGGCAGCTGCAGGGAAAGTCCCACACGTCTTTAGGAGCCTCCCTGTGTTTTCTTCGCATGATTTTATTTCCAAGATTATGGTGCCTTTCTGTTTCCCCTTCTGCTTTAGAAAAGGCTTTTTTTTTTTTTTTTTTGTTTATTAAAAGTGGTTGCCAATTTTTTCTTTTCCTGAAAATGAGAACTCTCAGTTTCCCAGGAGTAAAATATTCTAATCGTGTGTTGGATGTTTTGAAGTCACAACAAATAGCTATTTAAAAATGATGAGACAGTTCTATGTTTTCACACATTTACAGTACTATTTACACATGATAGTACACGGGCAGAAACTACCCATTTGTCAGGAGACCAATTCACCAAGTGGTCCTGCCAATTCTGTTGGAATGAAGAGAACTACATGAGATGATTCACACCTCTCAGGACCCGTCGTCTCATATGTATGTTTTCTGAAAATGGGAGAGTAAATGAACAGTGTTGGGTATGCTGAAATACTTCATGACGCAAGATTTATGTGGTCTGACCCCTGGAAAGTTACATAACCTCCTCTTCTGCAAAATGGGCAATAATTCTATCTTGTTAGGATAAATCAAGATGCATGTATAGACATATATAGTACATAGAGATACACATGTGTGTGGTGGCAAACTTGTCACATTAAATACTTGTCACAATCCAGATAATTTTATTATTTAGTTTTGGATATGTTGAGAAGCCCAAAGGGGACTCTCTGGATGGATGGTGTCTATGCCCTTTGGAACATTGTAGAGAAAAATTGAGCATTCACACTAGAGGACACAGAGTAAACTAGAGGCAATACTAATCTGGTATTACACAGTTGCAAGGACTGGGCCCTTTGGAAATTGGAGTGCTAGTCAGTAGAATTCTGAGGATAATTGAGGATTAGTCTTTAAGCCTGTTCTCTTCTGCAGTCCCTTTCTGTCTGCCCCAAGTGTCCAGAAATATAACTGAATGAGGATCCTTGCATGGATGCTCTGATCCTCATAACTGCCATCTTCTGAGGCAGAGGCCTCATGACTGGATAAATGCCACTATGAAAAAAGGCTTGTGGGAGTGGCTCATTCTCTTCTGTTCCTCTGCCACTTGAGGACATGGTGTTGGTCCCCTTTCTGCCCTTCTGCCTTCTACCATGTCAGGACGCAGCAAGAAGCCCATCTTGCTGGTGTCTTGATCTTGGACTTCCCAGACTCTAGAATTGTGAGAAATAAACTTCAATTTATTTAAATTACTAGTCTATGGTATTCTGTTATAATAGCATGGATGGACAAAGATGATGACTTTGTGTTCTGGTTAGTTTGGATCTTGAAGTATTATTCCAGAAAACTCAATATGTAGAGTATATTGCTGCATAAAATATGGAGAAATGTAAAAAGAAATTAAATATATTTTAAGAAATGCAAATGAAAAATTATTGACATTTTAATTCAAATTCATGTTGGTAAGTCTGTTCTCCAGCAATAGCAAAAGACATAAACTCTTTTTATTTGTTCATAACTTTAAGCAATAAAAGATATCATTATTAACACTTTTTTTTCTCATATGGTAGTACAGCCTTCAAGTTTAAGAGCTTGGGAAAGTAAAAAGAACATGCAGATTATTAATAACATCGTGAAATGGTGTAGGACCTTGCATCATTTGTGACTGTAATGCTTTCTTATTTCTCTAACCATGTTCACACGTATTATCTCATCTGAGACTCACAGCCAGTTTGTGAGATAAGCCAGGAGGATCTCACTATTCCCATTCATCAGAGTTGGGTATGAAGGTATAGAGGCTTAGGTGAGCCTAAGGTCACCTAAGCAGTACATTTCAGGCCTGCTACCAAAAGCAAAATACTTCCCATGTGGCCATGTCCACTTTGCTTTTCCAGTAGTCTTATTCCTAGTTTCACTGGCCTATTCTGGACTGGTTAATTTTTAGGAAGGCTGCATCTTCCACCCGGTTGATCTCCCATCCCAATCTATCTGATCTGTTGATCATTTTCTTTCTACAGCAGACCCTGAGTGCCTCCCTTGTGCCACAGCTGGATGACTCTTCCTAGAGTATACACACCATCATGTCAGGGGCAATTGGAGAGTCTTCAGGGGCTTCCTATTGCCAACCATATACTCCACCATCTCCTCTCTCAGACTATCAAACCCTCCTAGCATCACACCTACCTGTGTATTTAGCCCTGCCTCTACCTTCCTGCTGATGGTCATCAATGCCCCAACTCAGCTGTGTGGGTATCTTCATACAGACCCTGACTGCTCTCCAGCCCTGCTGTGGGCATGCCACAGGCACCACCTGCAACACCACCCACCACTACCCTTGGAGGTGGATCTGTGCCTCTGTGCCCCTTTCCAGAGGGATCCCCCTGCAAAATATCATCCATTGTCCTCAAGTTCAGGGATCTCTCCTCCCTTAAACTTTGTAGCCCTTTGGACCTATATCATGGCATTGATTGACTCTCCCCGGTGGCACTAGAGGCTGTCCTTATTCCCTTTCTTAGAGTCTGTTAGCAACTTAAAGGTAGAGACCTATGGACAGAGTGACGTAAAGGATAGGAACCAGCTTAGGAGTCAGACCCACTAGACTCAATCACCCTGTCCCCCTACATCATGAAACTTTAGCCAGTCATCAAGGGGACAGGGTGTTGTTACACAAAGTAGGGTCTGCATTCCATTCTGAGTTATTTTGATTTAATGTAGGGTAGAATGTGGCCTGGCCATCTGAATTTTTAAAATTTTGGACAAGCCTGCTGAGCAACCAGGCTCAAGAACAAGCTACTTAACTTGCCTGAATAAGACTAAGACCAACTCTTAAATAATATCCTGGTCACCAAGGGTTCTCAGCACCATATATGCTGGCATGTGTGAACCACCTGATGAAGGAAGCTGTCCGTGTGCTTCCAGTAGATGGTGATCATTTAATTATGATTCAGTTTTGTAACCTCTGCCATGTCTGGCATCTTGTCTGTATGGTGTATGTGCTCAAAGCCTAGTTGTGAAATAGGGAGCATGAGAAAGTAGGTACTACGACAGAAATGTGGTATGTCTATAGCCTCACAAATCTCACAAAGATTCCATGAGTTTATCTACGACAGCCCTTATCAAAAGGCCATTTATTAAGTGCTTCTAAGGCCTCTATCTCATTTTGGTAATGATGCCTGTGAACGGCTTTGTGTCATTCATCCTGAATACAGCTGTAGTTAACCGTGGCTGTAGTTGATTACAGTGGGCCCTTTGCCTCATAGATGCATGCAAGGTTTCCACGTGAGGCTGCCTTCTGCAACTCCACTTAGAAGGAGCTGACTAGGTGCTGATGTTGTTGTTTCCTAGGGGAACCTTCTTAAGTCTCAAGTCACGATGGGTCAGTGGCCAGGAGATGATGCATGTTGTAGAAATAGCTCTTAAATGTAAAGATAGGATTCAGTAAAAGCTAAGAGAAAGATGACAGGACCCATTGCCCCCTGCCCTCTGCCCCATGTCAGCGCATTGCATAGTATTATGGAGGGCTGATGGTCTTTGTAAAAACTGGAGTAGGCAACTTTGCTTTTCATGGTGATTCTTTGCCTTGAGGAAATCAATCAAAGGGAAGATTATGGTTTAGAATTGTCAAGCTTTCTCCTTTGCATTCATTTTCTCTTCACAGGACTGCTATTAGTAGTCCATCCTGATGTCAGAGAAAAGAAATGACCACCGATGATTTGGAGGTCTTAGTGCTGTTAAATGAAATGCTTATAGAGTAAGTAGTACCTCTGATTATGTGGGATACAGAAGAACTTCAGGGTTCTGCGGGACTGGAGAGAAATGAGATGAGAGGCCTCATAAAAAAGCAGTCAATTATTTTAAAGATGAGTTGGCATCTTTTAATTCCTCACCAGATAATGAAATATCTATTTGAGCCTCAGGCTGTTGTATCATTTCTGGTGCATTCAATAAAATTTATTCAGCAATCATTTATTGAGTGCTCCTCTCTGCCAGGCTCTGGGCTGAGGGCTGGAGATGGACAGGGCGTTGCTGTTCTTAGGGAGATCCTTGTCTGAGGGGAGAGGGGTAGGATGCAGAACAGTGCAGACTCCCTGGAGGAGGTGTAGCCTGAGCCAGGCTTAAAAGACGGGAGAGTTTTCCAGGCTGGAGAGGTCCTAACCAGGGTAGCAGTCTATGTTCAGGTGAGCCAGGGCTTACCTGTGGATGCAGCACTTCCTTCACTAGCTGTCACTGGATTCTAAGTGTGGAGGCTGTGGAATAAAGAGCAGGCTCATGTCCAGGCCTCAATCACATGGGATGGGGTGGGACCTAGCCTCCTTGATCAGCAGGCGGTGAAGTCAGGAGGACAGGAGACATGGATTCTGGCCCAGCTATACCTCAATCGTGCATATGACTTCAGCTGTCCTTCCCCACAGGGCTCCAATGTCACCATCTGCAAAATGCAACCTCTGATAGTCTCTGAATCCTGCTGAGGAGGGTCAGAAAGCCTGAGTTTACAGAGGCTTTTTACAAGAAAGAGTTTTATGGGGCTCTGGGGAGTGTAGGTTTTACAATTTGGTGTATCCTCACTTATTTTTTTTCAGGCCTCCCTAAAAGCATTTCAATCCTCTGCCTTTCCCCCAGGCTGCAGGCAGAGGCTGCATGAAGGAAGTAATGATGTTATTATGAGCATCTCTCTGGGGGTTGAATCTTCTGTGAGTACTAAGCTGAGTGGAGGGGAAAGAACTCAGACCCTGGCTCTAGACCAGTGGTTCTCAACATTCTTGATACTGCAACCCTTTAATACAGTTCCTCATGTTGTGGTGACCCCAACCATAAAAGTATTTTTGTTGCTACTTCATAACTGTAATTTTGCTGCTGTTATGAATCGTAATGTAAATATCTGATATGCAGGATGTATTTCATTGTTACAAAGGGGTCGTGACCCACAGGTTGAGAACTGCTGCTCTAGACAGTGGATGGCGCTTTCTGCTTTGTCCCTTGCTGATGACATCACCCCTCTTCCCAGAGTTTTGTTTTCCTTCTGAGTAATGATCCTAGTTATTAAAGGCTTGCGAGGATTCCATGAGATAATCTATGAAAGCCCTTAGCAGGAATCCAAAGCCCATTGCCAGGCCTCAGTAAACCATAGTCAGTGAAATACATGCACAGTGCCATGGCAGCTCCCCCTCCATCTGCAGGAGATGTCTGAAGAACAGGACAGGGGACAATGCTGGAAGTGCCCCTGCTATCACCTTCCCAGGGCAAAGAGTATGAGGACTGGAGAACCATTGCTTGCTTTTGCCTGGAGCACAGGTAGTGATCAGTAGTATTTGTTGAACGGATGGATGAATGAATGAAAAACAGATTTGGCCCATTAGTATTTTTTGCTAGGAATTTTGTCTGCATATCCGTCTGTATTGTTACAAATTAATTGCTCATTTAGCCAAATAAGATTCCTGCAGAGTTTTATGTATGAATTAAATTTTGGATATTGGGTTCTTGATCAGGTGTGTGGGAAAGGAAACCAATTCCTAATGTGGAGCTTATTGTGAACTGGACTGTGAAGGCTTTCCCAACAGACAGCTGAATGAGCCCTTCAAACCAGAGCCCTTCTTCCAGAGGGCTGCAGCCCTGGTGGACTCTGGCAGGTTTCCTTCACTACGGAAGAGCAATGTCTCCATGAATGGCTGAGTTTAAAGGGAAGTATGTGGCTGGGAAGCAAGGCAGGGTGTCTGTTATTTCCAATCATTGAGTTCCAGAAACAGCCTCCTTAGTGATTGGCTCAGATCAGTGGCCAAAACATAGAATCTCAGCCAAGGACTAGAGGTCTCATCTCAGAGTCTGTCCTTAAGAGGGGGATTCTCTAAACCCCCAAGGTATTGGGGAAAGTGGGTGGTGGTGGCAGCAATGTGTGTGGATGTGTGAAGGATTTGTCTGCAGAAAGAAGCCATTAGCTGGTCTGCAATACTTATGACTAGAGTGGGTGTGGGGCAGAGGGGGAATAGGAAATTTGGGTTCTGAATCCTGCCTGGCTGGAGGAAAAGGTACTTTCAAGAAGCAGCTATTGGCTACTCTGGCTGAGTTCTGGAGAAAGATGGCTGGGACTTGTGGTCTTGTCAGGAGGAAGTATTTAACTTAGCATATGTGAGCTCTGGTTCTGAAACTTTGGCATGGAAACTGCTGAATTATTTATAACAACTGAGTCTTTGTCTAGTCCCAAGCTACTGATTTTATGGTTCCACCCAAGCCCAAGGTGCTTGTGAACCTGAGAGAAAGTTATTTTGATATAAACATTCTTGGGAAACCTTGCAGTGAGGGGGGAAGATGCAGGCTTTGGGGCCTCCAGATGCCTCATGCTGCCTGTCATATGAGATCCAGTTTGGGGATGGGAGCTTCAGGGCCAGGACTGTAAGTCTCTGGCTCTGTAGACTCAATCAAAACAAGTTCACACCTTCAGCTGTAAGACTCTCTGCATACCTGCCCACGTGAGATGTGGTCAGCTGTCCTGCTCTAGGCAAGGGACACACCAGGGCCACCTCTCCCTGCTCCCCTGGAGGTTTCTATGAGATCCCCCTAAGCCCTGCAAAGGGGGTGTGGGGGTGTCCGCAGAACAGCATCGTTCTCCAGGGAGCTTCATTGGCTGAATTTATACTCTTGCTAAATGTTTTACAGTATGGGTTGCACTGACTAAATTGAAATTGGTCAGGAAGAATTTCAAACAATTCATCAGTCCGGGTAATCCCTGTTAAGAGGTAGAAACGAGCTCTTACACAGCGAACAGCCATAGGAAAACGAAGTACAATAATATTCTTCTCTTTCCAAATTGTATATAAAATCAATTGCTGGTTCTCTGTTAAAGAGCCTAATGTCTTGTGCTATAACTTATTCTGGGAGACCAGGCCTGAAGGGTGCTGGCATGCGGGCAGCCCCCTGGCCCTGCACTGCACAGAGATCTGGAATATTCATTTTAGGGAGGCGAGCTGAGGAGGAAAGCAGCTGGGCCAGTTTGGATGACATTGCAGAGCTCTCAGGCGAAGATAGGGTGGGGGTCCAACCCCACGCTGAGCACACCACCCTCACACAGCTGCTCACAGAACCCTCCAGTGTCCCTGCAGAGAGGAGCCCCATGCCTCTCTTTGCAGGTAGGAAGCTGAGACTGAGTGAGGAAATTGTGTTCTGAAATACCTATTGGTGGGCTAGAGACAAAACTGAGAGTGGTCACCCCCACTCTGGGCCTTGCTGTGAGAGCTGTAGCTTCCTGGATCCCTAAGAGGGGATTGGCAGGCCGAGCCTCTAGCACTGGGGCGGAGGAGGGGCTGGGGAAGTCAGCTATGCAGCACCTGGGGCCCAATGTACACTAGCAGGAGCCAGAGGGGTCCCGCAGGCCTTGGGGCACTCCACTCTCTTCCCTATGGAGAGAAAAGGGGACCATAGGACCTGGGCTCTGCTGCACTCCCTTAGGGCAGAGCCCACAGTCTGTCACGGTATTTTCCTAGTATTAATTGCAGATATGAAATAAGACTGGGAGTACAAGGCATTCAACTTAATCAGGACTGATTGAGACATTACAGTGATCGACACATCACAAAGTAAGATTCAGGGGCTCTTGGTGCTAAGAAAGGACCTGTGATGTCCGACCCTTAGACACATGGAAGCAGGAGTAGGAAGTCTCTGAAAACACTACTCCTGGAAGACAGGGTCTGGGTCTGGTCATCTGTGTGGCCCAGAATCCAGGCCAGGCTGACACACAGTGGATTGCAGGGGTGCATGTCCAGTCAAAGAGCAAGTGGACGATTTCCCCATCCCCTTTCTGCAGAGAGTGTGCCCAGGGCAGGCAGAATGACCCTGACATTTTCTGTGAAGACCCCTCTTTTCGATCTCATGGTCACAGTCACTGCACAGCTGCTACAGCACAAGAGCCACCATGACAACAGCCAGCAGCCTGCACTGAGCTCTTGCGGTGTGTCAGGTGCTGTGCTGGGGGCTTTTGAAACCTCACTTCACACAGTTCTCATGGCACAATTATAAGGCATGCACTAGTACAGAGAGACTACAGCTTGTGGGTAGGGTTAAGTTCACTTTTTCATGAAGTGGCATAAATTAAAAGGCAGAGAAATACAACCAATCAAGCTACCATCACCCCTATGCAGATTGTAGCTGTGTGTAAGTCACTGACATTTCAGTATCTTTCCAAGACTATCAGCAAATGTTCTTGCAGAACAGTCCTCATTGGCAGACCAGCCTGAAGGTTATAGGAAGAGCCTGTTCTGGCCCCATGGGGCCAGGAGACTCCCCTTCTGACCAGACCCTTATTGACCCTGCCACTGCACCTGACTCCCTTCTCTGGGCTCGCTCAGAGATTCAGTCTCTTCCAGGATGGGCAGAGCCATCTGAATTTGCTACAAATCTGTATATTAAGGAAAAAATTACTAACATCTGCCACTTAAGGAAGCAGCTGCTATGTGCAAGGCACAAGGCCAGGTGCAGCACATATGGGATTTCACAGAGTCCATGAAACCATGTGAGAAGTAGGTACTATTCTTAGTGCACAGATGGGGAAACTGAGGCTCAGGGGCTTAAACACCCACCCAGGCCACTCAGCCAGTAAGTGCTAGAGCCAGAATTTGAATGGATTCTGCCTGGGGCCAGAGTACCCTCTTTCCCCACAAGCCCCAGAGTGCCAGGTCCTGTGATATGTGCATCCATAGCAGATGGTTGGGTCAGAAGAAAGGACAGTGGTCCCTGGTCCTGGCTCAGCATGCAGTTGGTACTGTGGCCGCACACAGATCAGTTCACTTCTCCAAGCCTCCTCTTCCACATCTGCCATCTGAGGGTGCAAAACATGCTGGGGCTGATTCTCTGGGGGGTATTTGTGTGCTGCGCACATTGAGGCACGTGTACTCATGTGCACACACAGTTGTTGGTAAGTTAGAGACCTACCACCCTCCCAGGCAATCATACTTCCTAGGAGGCAAATATTCAGTCTGCTCCTACAGAGACTTCTGATAATGAAGTGTCGCCCTCCATCAGCCGCCGCCTCCTGCTCAGCATAGGTGCCACCTGGGCCTAAAGCCTGGGGAGGATCGGCAGCCACTCCACTTGCAAATAAGCCACTCCACTTCCTAGGAGGCAAATAAGAGGGGGGGAAAAAAGGCAAAATTCAAATCCTCTGGTCCTGCCTGGCAGCACTAAAGTGTGACTTGCAGGTAAGAATGTGACTGGTATTATTCCCGCCACTTCTTTAAGTGTTCCTGCATCCTCAGCGGATCTCTCATCCCCACATCTCTTCTACCAAAGGGTTGACTGGAAAGTGCTTCAGAGCCCCGTGGGCGAGCAGTCTGCATTTTGGACAGGAGTAGAAGAGGGACTAAGGGAGGACTGAACAGGAGGAGGGAGAAAGAGGTCCCAGAAGAAACTAGCTCATGGTAGGAGAGCGCCAGCACGGGAGCTGGCCTGGGCCTCCACAGGACCTCCTGAGTGTCACCCTACTGCCATCTGTCTTCTGTCCTTGTGGAATCTCATTTTTGGTTGTGAGTAAAAGCATAGCATTAGCCATAACCAATATCAATTAGTACAGATTATATAACTGTAACTTTCCCCCCCCCCTCATCTGTGAATCTCTAAAGAATCTGCTAGATTAAGTATTTTGGCATCAAGGTTACTGACTCTGTGCCAGCACTATTCCAATTCACAGGCATTGCAGCATTTTGGGGACTCTCCTTGTCCTGTGCTGACTTTTTGCCAGGTCTGTGTGGCCTGGAGGCTGGTGGGGGGCAGGAAGGTGGTTTAGGCCAATCAGGCAGCCTGGGCCTTGTGACAAAGTCACTGCCTGGCACAGAAGAGACCTGCAGTTTCTTCTGCACATTGGCCAAGACACAGGTCAACCACATTATTTCTTATTCTCCACCTGCTGGGGAAAATATAGCTTTGGAATTGAGGTTATGGTCCCATGCTCTCTGCTCAGCATGTTCTTGATGCTTCCCTTGCTGGCCTGTTTGTGTGATGTCTGTTGACATGAGAGGGAACTGAAACTTCTCATTGTGACAGCAGAGGGGTCAGGTCTGAGGAAGACCCCCAAACAGCAGCATCTACTTTTGGGGGATGATGTGCCAAGATAGACAGCAACGAAAGGTGCTGAGAGAGAAAAACAAAACAAAGCCAGGAGCAGAAATAAACAAGCTTCCTTAAGCTTTTGTTTCTTTAATAGGACAACAATTTTAAATCCAACAAAACCAAGTGCTTGTTATTGCCAGGTGCTGTGCTAGTCCCAACTGTATTGATTCTAAACCTCTTTTCTCACGGGAGGCCTGTGTACCTGTTTTGACCTGTTGCTCTGGGGATAATATCTTCATCCTCATTAAAAACTCCCTGCTATGTGAGTGCATGGCGAGGAAATAGTCAGAATGTGCATATCAACTTCAAGTTTAGAGGGGTAGATTCTGGTTGGTTGCATTTTTTGCATAGAAGTTGCCTAGAAAATAAGGATAACAGAAGTTAGGATGCTTATTACATTTAGTAAACACTAAATGTACAGAAAAGGCGAAGGAACTATTGGCATGGCTGTGACTTGGCTGTGAATAGCACCTACATAAACATAATCACATAAAAATTGAATGTTGAGCACATGAAAGTGTAGCACTCCTAAATCTACTGGAAAAATAGGAGAGGATGTGTGTGTCTGTGTGTGTGTTATATGGAGATACTGAGAACTAAACCCTCATCTTTCAAAGATAAAGGTCCAGAGGTAATGTGTAGAGGTGAAACTGAGGAACATAAGCACGCCATTTAGTGATATGGAGGTAAATAAGGAAAGAATCGGCTAAAACAGTTAAAAAGCAGTTGCCTCAGATAAGCGGGGAATGGGGCAGAGAAGAGACTTTGGTGTAATTGTATGTTTTTGCAACAAGCTCTGTAGAGCCATTTGGCTCTTTTGAAACTATGTGTGGGTAGAACTTTGGTAGAAAATAATCAGAAATTATAAAAAAATATATGTTCAAGAAAAGGCATTCAGTACCGGGTGGATCCCCTTGCTCATGACCAGGGTCATGCCCCTTGACCCTAAGTGATGTGGCCCTCTGATGCACATCAGTGATCAGGGCTCCAGGCTGGGCCGGGCTGACTGCAGGCCTGCTGCCTCTCTGCCTCTCCTGGCATCCCTGCAGCCCCTGTAAGGGCTTCCTTAGCAGCTACCACCACCCCAAACAGCTGAGCTTGTGAGATTTGTCACCCATTCTCAGGGGTTGTTCGAAGTAAATATGGAACAATTCTGTTGCCATTCAGTATTTGCATTTCGTTGCTCATGGAACTCAAAATGACTTTGGTCCATTTCTCCCAGGTTCCTAGAGGGAGTCCCAGATGTGGCTTCTTGCTTGGGTCTGCGAGGACTAATTTTTGGAAATCGAGATGAACTCTTTACTCTGCTTTGTGATACTCTGTATATCACTTTCATTGTTGTTATCACTGTCCTCATCCCCATCGGCTAATAGCTATGTTCCAAAACTCAGCTCTTAGCTTCTCCCTCTCAAAACTCTCTTCTCACTTCTTGGTGTTCCCCATTTCAATAAATGGCAATTCTGTTCATCTGCTTGTTCAAATTGTCCTGCAATCATCTTTGTCTTTTATCTGTTTCTCTGACTCTACATCCCACCTACCAGGAAACGCTGTGAAGTCTACTTTCAAAACGTACCCAGGATCTATCCACTTTTCTACCCCTGGGGTGACCTTACTAAGGGCTTGGATGGCCTTGGCCACCATCATCCCTCACCTGGTGACTACAGTACTCTCCTGATGGCATTTCTGCTCCCATCTTGCGCCTCTAGGTTGAAAATGCAAATCTTCATACTCTAGTGCAGGGGTGGCGAACACGCGGCTAGAGCCGCATGCGGCTCCCGGCCAAAATGAATTTCGGCTCTTTGCCTCTTATCATTATTTTGTATACTGTGGCTCTTTGCCAAGTTTGGATTTTGTTATGCTGCTTCTGA
>CAUYPK010029012.1:0-10224 GCA_963574355.1 Loris lydekkerianus
AAAAAAAGAAAAAAGAAATTATTTTTTAAAAAAAGAAAAAAAATGATGATGATGAGAGAATGGTAGGCTGTTGACCTATTTACAAAAATGCAAAATAGAAATGCGTCACTGTGAGAGAAAGAAGGAGGGAGGGGTGGGGAACAGAAGAGCAGAGAGAGAGAAGGAGGGAGGGCGGTGTGGCCTTAGGGTGTGCCACACCTTTTGGGGGCAAGACACAATTGTAAGAGGGATTTTCCCTAACAAATGCAATCAGTGTAACCTGGTTTCTTGTACCCTCAATGAATCCCCAACAACTTAAAAAAAAAAAAAAAAAAAAAAAAAGAGCAGTCACTAGAGCCCTAATACAACCAGGGAGACTCTGAATTCAGTCTGAACTTTGAGTAATTTCTGTCAGAAAATCTGAGCTTTCTGTATTTCTTTTTTGTATCTTCCCTTATCCCAGTGGGTGACCTTATAACTAAGGTTAATTGTGGGAAAAAAAAAAAAAAAAAAGCCAGCCCCTGATGCCAACAAGTCCAGAAGGGAGAATCTGGACAGAGCTCCATCTGCCAAGGATTCTGCAGGTTCTCCAGTGATCCCATAGTCACTTTATCATAACTGCCATTTTTTGTTACATATACTTAATTTTAAATTAACTGGTTAACCATAAATTGTGCATCCTAGAGAATGAGTTCTGTCAGCCTCAACAAATTCTTTCACTCTTTTTCAAAGTTAGAGAACCTTCAACCATTGTTAAAGATTGGTCTGAAACCCAAGTGAACCACGGGGTTAGGAGGGCTCTTTGCAAGGTGCCTTAACATATTGTTTCTGTTTGGCTGTTTTACTCTAAAGGGTATAGCCATTAAGATAATATATGTGAAAGGGTTTTATAAACTATAACAATGCCGAAATATTGTTGCCTGCCCAATTGATTGACAATATTCTCAGTTCCAAATGTCACCTGATTTCCAGCAATAGTTGTCACACATTAATGGACCTTACAAACCCATCCACCATCTTTACCTTCTTATAAATCAACCCCAATCACAATACTGTGCTCATATCTGTATCAATTGAATATAGCCTGTCTAGTAATATTCACTGGAGATTACAAAATAATAATCTGTCTGTCTACAGTGATATTCATTTCCCTTGAAGAACATGCACTCATAGACACAGGTATATACCTTTTTAAAAAAGCATGCATCTCCTTATAAAAAGAAAGCCCTAATAGTTTAAAAGTTGGGATTCAATAGCTGGTGAAGTAGTCTTTATTTTTACCCAATCTCCTGCTTTAATTGCCTCCAAAGCTGTGTTCTTGTTTGATAGCACCATTTTACCAGCAAAATCATCCTGGTAAATACAGCTGAATGCTGTGGGCAGAAGTAATGAGTATGGGAATTCCTGCTCCTTATAACTGACTTCTTCTGTTCCTTTCTTGGGGTTTGAGATAATAGAATAGGCCCCCAAAACTACGGAGAATAAATCACTATGAATCAACATATTACTTTTGTTGGTATTTCTAGCAGTTGTGATCCACCAGCTACCCATAGTGGGATTTTAAAAAGTTTTTTTCAAGAATATCATTCTCCTTTGTCTCCAAAATAAATAAAGTACACAGCAGAATAAGCCCAAATGGGATTTTGGAATTCATCCTCAAAGCATACAAATAGGGAGGGCCCCCTCTTTTCTTTGGTAAGCAACAGCCTTTCACCCCAGAGCAACTTTGGGGGCATATTTTGTGTGGGGTTTTTTTTTTTCCTCACTTTAAATGTCATTTTTAACCCCAGATATGATGAAAAGAAATTGTAATTTATGGTATGTTATTGTAAGGAACATTGTATCACAGTAAGGATCTATAGAACTGTGGTTACACCTGTCAAGGGACAGAGGAGCTGATTAGTTTCCAGTGGAAACATGCATGTGGAGCAGAACAGCTTTCTGTTTTCATCAGAGTCACCTCTGACACTCCCAATTCCCTAGAACCTATCATCTTTACTGGAGGAAGGCAACATGTTGGCATACAAATGACATTGAGGGAGTGGAGTCTGGTTCCTGAGAATCCTGTAGTGTCCAGGTCATGTTGGATTCAAGTGAAAGATGCTCTGTGCAACTCAAAAGGAAAAAACATAGATATAGATGAAATTTAGATATATGTTATACACACATGTACAAGAGTGATTTTATTCCCATCCTTACCTATCCAGGGGAAAAATTATCTCTCAGTATCCCAAATCTCTGTTGTGTAGAGTTGATATCCAACTACTCTCCTTCCCTGATCAAGACGCAAAACTCCTCAGCCTGATAGTTCAATCCTTCTTTGCTATGTCCCTACATTCCAGTCCAACTTCATCTGACCCTTTCCCTACATGTATCATAAATCTCATCAAGCTGAATGACTCAGGACCTCAAAGGAAGCCAAGACGCCTCCAAGTCTTTACCCGCAAGCCATACACATCACCTGTAATATCCTTCCTTCCATCTCTACCCATTAAAATACTACACAAACTTTAAGGCACCATTCAGATGCACCTATTGGGTGATCCATTCCCTAATTCCCTGACCAGGAATTTTCTTTCTGAATTCCCATAGCAAGGGAGACAACATCTTTCCTGAAGATATTTTCTCCTCTTTGAGATCAGAGAAAAGCAAATCTTGACTTACAGATGAAGAAAGGTAACAGACTGTAGCCTGTAACTATCTCATCTAATGCTCTCCCAATCCTGCAAGGCAAGAATTACTGTCCTCACGTAACAGATACTGAAACTGAGGCTCAGACAACTTTGAATGAAATCTCTGCCTGTCAGACTTACCAGCATACACTTTCCACCAAACTAGCCTGTTTATCATTACTCATATTATACACCGTTTAGAATATTGACAGAAGTACTTTGTGAACATTTCCTTTTCCCTTATTGAGTGAGAAGATTATTTCATTGTTGTCCTGAGATCAGAAAAGAAGCCATCCTATTTTATCCCCATCCCACCCCACCACACAGTATATTTCTTGCTCAAATTTGTGTTAAATTAATGTACAGTCTTTCAGAGGGAAAATGTTTTACAAGAAAAGGAAACATAAAGATAAATTTCTCTGATAGCTCATCCTGAAGGGTGGAAAAAAACTAAATTTCTCTGATAGCTCATCCTGAGGGGAAAAAAAAAATAAGTACTAAGAAACATTTTCTAGAAATTTAGCCATTTGAAAATAGAAAATGAAGGCAACCATTTTGGAAATAACAGTAGTTTTCATTTAGTGAGCATTGATGAGGGGCCAGGCACTGGACAAGCATGTCATTTGATCTTTATACCTACCTGTGAGCTAACCAGCAGGATCCCCATATTACAAAGCAGGACCTACAGAGACATTAAGTTTGCCAAGTAAAGCAGCAAGGATTTAAACACGGAAATCTGTGCTTTTAAACACTGCATTACCTCACTTGTACATCTACTGACTAATATTCACTTTCAGAAAGGACTCCATTTTCTCTCCTCCTAACAGAAGGGTCTCTTTCCCAAGGCCATCTTTCTCAAATCTATTTTCATGACTTCTCAATAACTTCTCATATTTAGAGGACAGAAACTCTGAACACTGAGTGAGGGAAAACCATGCTAGCTCCTTCTCCTATATAGTAACATGAATGAAAATAATTTAAGGAATCCTTTCTGCATGCAGCCCCGTAGAAACACCGTACTATAATCGGTATATTTCCCCCATGAAGGTAGTCTGACCCCTAGTGGATAACAGTGGTAAGCATCCAGATTTTAGCATCAGTAGTGGTTTATTTTTAATAGGTGGATAGAAAAATATAGGTCGTGATGTCGTAATTACAGCTATGCTAAATAATGAGGCCACATATTTTTGTTAACTATGAAATAAGGAAACAAAGGAAAAGTAGCAAATAGACATCTTTACAAAATATATTCAGGAACCAATTTTAAAGTGAGTTTCCATATGTTCTTTCATTTACAACCTTTAGCTTCTATGACTTTTAATTAAGTTCTCTCAATCTTCAACAACATTTCTTTGGCAAAGATAACTTGCACAAGAGTGCTTTCACGAAAGGAATAAAAATGGGGAGGTTGGGACATTTTAAATTTGTCTGGATAAAATACTCCTATGTATCCATCATTTTAAAACATCCCAATCCACACTCAGTGTTACTTGTAATCTCTCTGATGTTAATTTATTTAACCACATATTATAGTTTAATTAAACATCAGACAGGAGCTTCACAAGGATCAGTCTTTATACCCAGCAATATTTAGGTCTTCACATTTAAAGCTAACAACAAAAGTGGTAGTCAAAGGAATACAGGGATATGTTTCATTTACATATCTGGATCGTATATATTTCCATTTTATCACCAAAAGATAGTCTGTATTAGTCCCCCATATCTCAACCTTCTTTAAAAAAAAAAAAAAAAAAGTAGTAATTCTTGCTAACAGCAGTGGCACCTGCACCGGGGTGGGCAAATCTGGTCACCAGCAGGCCCCCCTGCTGTTTTGCTCAACTGGCAACATGCTCTCGACCTTGGCAGCTGCTCTTATTTTGTTTTTTTTCTCCCAGGCAAATAGGAACTTCATGAATGTTTAGAAATTCTTTTTTTCTGGGCCAAAACTTTGCTTTCAGAAAGTAGCAATGAAATTCACAACAGATGATAAACTTCTGTACACGTAATTAATGACACAAGGATGTAAATATAGTTTATATATGTATATATTTTATATCCCATAAAAATGTTAAGCAATGCTGAAAGGTCTGCTCTGTAAACACCCTTTTGTATCCCACCTCCCGCACCCATCCTTCCTCCCCTCCAAGCATGAAGACGTCTAGAGAAATCCCTACACACAAATGAGTACAAAACTGGACAAGCTTATTAAAAACAGCCATTGCAGGTCATTCAAAATGTCCACAGGCAGAAAATAACTTGAGACATTTGTTCTGTTTCCTTCCCGTTCTTTGTACAATCGATACACAAATAAATGGTTTAGGTTTGTTTCCCTTTACAAAAACAGGGTCTTCCTAAATGTGCTGCTCCAAAGCTTGTTTTGCTTAACATTATGTCTTGACAATATTTCTATATTGGTATAATATTTCTATATTGTGTTCTTTTTTAGCACAGCACTGGGCAGTAAGATGTTCGGTCATTCCATATTGTTTTGATATTCCCCTTATTTGGTCATTCTCTTGTTGTTTTAATATTTTTCCACTATAAACAATACTGGAATGAAACCTGGAACTATCTTGCTACACCTGTGCAAGATAAACTGCTAGGATGAAGGATGTTCTAACAGGAAATTTTGCAAGATAGTACCAAATTCTATCCAAAAGTCAGGATTGTTTAAGGAGTTACTAAGGGCTTCAGAACTAATCTTAAATGTTAGCATTGAAACAATTCTTAAAATAGCCTACTCCCAAACTTTTGTTTTTTAGGACACTACTGAAGTTTGTAGAATTTATGTGATTGGTCATCGATCATGCAGCCAGACTCCAATCCAGGTTTTCTGATTTCGCAGCCAAGTATGCCTACCCCCTCCACTGCAACATACTGTAGGGGGCAAAACAAAACTTGAATTTTGGGGTAATCCTTTCCAGTGAAATAGGACATTTTCACAAACAATTAAAAACATGTTTTCTTCTGTTAGAGTTTTCAGTAGTATTGAAAACAGGGTTTATGTTATGAATCAAACATTCTAAGTGGAAGTAACTCTACACAGCCACCCAACAGATGGGGTCTGTATGGGGACACAACCCTATAAGTAGAAACGTAAACAGAATCTGATTATCTTATTAAATGAGGTTTAAAAGGAGGCAGAAGTTCTATCTTCAGGTGCCGACCACTTCATAGAAATTATTCCAGCTGCCATATTCCAACTCTTCAAATTATTTATTGCAGCATAACAAATCACCCCAAAGTAAGTGCCCTGAAACAACCACCATTTTATTCTAGTCCCCAACTGAGAGTCAGGAGTTTGGAAAGAGTAAGGCAGCCGTGGTTCTTCTCTGCCCCACGGTGCCTTAGCCTCACTCATCTGGGAAGATTCAGACACAGAGGCAAACTTAGACCTCATCTAAAGGTTCAAGCACTCCTAAGTCTGCAGGAGGAATCTGGCTGTCACCTGGGATCCTAGGAGAGGTGTTGGCTCTAGAGCCTCACGTGGCCGCTTCATGTGGCCTCTGAGCAGCTTTGCTGCCCAGTGTCTGAATTCCAGGGACAAATGTACCAACCTTCACCATCCAGGGATGGTGGTGTGCAGGGATGGGGAAAAGACCCTTCACAGAAATAAGTATCAAACCAACAGCCATATTAAAAACAACCATGTCAGGTCACTGGGAAAAGACCAAAGTTCATCTCAACTTGAGAAGATTTTACTCGTGAAAACTGCCACTGCATTGGGTGAATAGTCATGTCTGTGGCTTTCTTGCCTAAGGGTGTTCCAAGTTCAGGGGGTAAAACCCTCAGTTCTACCTTGCAGAGGTGGTAATATGGGTTCAGAATGGGTTGCAAGCCAGCCAAAATAAGGCAATGTTGGGAACGAGAGCAGCTTACAAAGGCAGAGATAATAAACTCCCACACATCCCTGGCTGACTGCTAATGTATACATACTTGACAGAAACCCAAAGAGCCCAGCAAACATTGCAAGCTTAGAGAGGTGTATACATGGAAGGGGGTGGCCTTCTGGAGGGATCCTGGAGGCAATCTGAGCATCCTTCACTAAAAGAACAGATGAAGAGAATATGTTGTGAAGAATACATGTTTCTGGAATAGTACACAGCAGACAGAAGCTACAATCTAGATATACATAAAATAAAATGGGTACATCTTAAGAACATATCTGAGGGATAACAATAATGATAATAATATCAACTAACATTTATCTAGAACTTATAAGGACCCCTCTTGAGTCAGGGACTTTTCTAACATACATCATGTATTAACTTATTTAGTCACCACGGCACTAGAAGGCAGTGTGGTATACTTGGGCTGCAATCAGAGTATCTATGTGTGTGTGCATATATATATATATATATATATATATATATATATATATATATGTAATGTTTATATATACACTTAATTATGTACGTGTATGAATACATTAACTACAATTTTTAGGGAATATAGAAATGTCTAAACTGTGAACACCTTCGTATATTCTGGTTTCCCACCCCATCCTCCCAAGTATGTATGGCAACCTTCATTCTGTATGAGGAAACATATTGCAAGGAATTGATTTACACAAATGTGGGAAACAGCCAAGCAAGTTCAAAAATAGGATTGAAGACCCTGGGTACACTTAAACTCAAAGGCACACGACAAAGTTCTCTTCACCTTTCAGGCAGGAAGAGACCCCAAAAGGGGTGAAACTCCATGGGCATGGGCTGAAGCTGTCCTCACAAGTGGAACTTCATCTGTGAAAGTGTGGGAGGCAGAATTCTAATGACCTCAAATGAACTTCAGCCTTTTCATCTCCATTTTGAGAGGTGGAGGGAAATTGGGCATATAAGGAAATATCACTCCTGTGATTATGTTACCTTATATAGCAAAAGAGAGATTGTTGGGGTAGGCCTGAGCTAACCACCAACATTTTCTCTGACTGCTAACAAAAGAGTAAGATATTTGAGGCACAAGAGTGCCTAATACAAGGTGAAGATGATTTACTTCTATGTTTTCTTCCAAGAATTTTATAGTTTTTTAAGTTTTATAGTTTTATAGCTCTTACATTTAGATTTGAGATTTATTTACATATGGTATAAGAACACTATCTAAATTAGTGACTTTGCATATCTATATCTAGTTCTTCCGGCATCATTTGTAGAAAATATTATACTTGGCAACATTTTCAAAACCCAATTGACATTAAATGTGGTCATTTCCCTTATAATTCAGTTGCATTCCATTGATCTATATCTCTTTACTTATGGTATATCTCTTTACTTATATTTATGTACCACCCTGTCTTAACTACTATAACTTCATTGTAAGTTTGGAAAATAGAAAGTGTGAGTCCTCCGACTTTGATCTTCTTTTTAAATATTATTTGGGCCATTTAAGATTCCTTAAACTCCCATATGAAATTTAGGAAGAGTTTGGCAATTTCTGCAAAAAATAAATAAATAAATAAATAAAAGAAAGAAAGAAAAAGAAGAAAGAAAGAAACTGGGATTTCTATAAAGATTGCACTGACTAATCTCTAGATCAAGTTGGCAAATATTTCCCTCTAAACAAAATCAAGGATTTTTTTCCTTCTGGGTAGATGCCCAGTAATGGGATTGCAGGATCATGTTCCAATACATAAACACAGAATGTCTTTCCCGTTCCATGTCTTTAATTTCTTTCAGCAAAGTTTTGTAGTTTATAGAGTACACATTTTATACTTATTTCCACATATTTTCTATGTATTTCTGCTACATTTGTTCTTTTTATGGTATTGTAAATGAAATTGTTTTATTAATTTCATTTGTGGACTATTCATTGCTAGTGTACAGAAATACAATTGGTTTTGGTAATTGATATAATATACCTTTCTGAATTCATTTGTTAGTTCTAATTTTTGGTGGGATTCTCAGGATTTTCTTATATGCAAAATCAAGTCATTTTCAATAGAGATAGTTTTGCTCCTTTCTTTCTAACCTGGATGATTTTATTTCTTTTTATTGCCTAATTTCCCTGGCTCAAACTTTAGTACAACTTTTAATGGAAATGGCAAGGTTGGACCTCCTTGTCTTTTTCTTTATCTTAGGAAAAAGCATTCAGTCATTCGTCATTAAATATAATGTCAGTTTTTACAAATACTCTTTAACAAATTAAGGATCTTATTTGAGATCTTTCTATTTTTATAATATAGGCATGTAAAGATAAAAAGTTTTGCTAGTCCAAGTGCTGTGGTGTTTACAACTAACTGATCACAATTAGTTACAGATTCCTTCCTAGTTTGTTGAGTATTTTTTTTTTTTTAATTGTTGGGGATTCATTGAGGGTACAATAAGCCAGGTTATACTGCTTGCATTTGTTAGGTAAAGTCCCTCTTGTAATCACGTCTTGCCCCCAGAAGGTGTGGCACACCCCCTCCCTCCTTCTCTCTCTCTGCTTTTTCTCCCTCCCCCCAATGACCTTAATTGTCGTTAATTGTCCTCATATCAAAATTGAGTACATAGGATTCATGCTTCTCCATTCTTTTGATGCTTTACTAAGAATAATGTCTTCCACTGTCATCCAGGTTAATATGAAGGATGTAAAGTCTCCATTTTTTTTTAATAGCTGAATAGTATTCCATGGTATATACCACAGCTTGTTAATCCATTCCTGGGTTGGTGGGCATTTAGGCTGTTTCCACATTTTGGTGATTGTAAATTGAGCTGCAATAAACAGTCTAGTACAAGTGTCCTTATGATAAAAGAATTTTTTTCCTTCTGGGTAGATGCCCAGTAATGGGATTATAGGATCAAATGGGAGGTCTAGCTTGAGTGCTTTGAGGTTTCTCCACACTTCCTTCCAGAAAGGTGGTACTGCAATCTAGTACCACCTTTCTGGAAGAAATTTTGGGATTTCTTACAAATTGAGAATTGTTGTTGGATTTGAGCAAATACTTTCTCTTCATGTTGGTGATAATTATATGATTTTTATCCTGACATCTAGTAACAGGATGACTTTACTGGATTTTATATTATTACATCACTCTTAAATTTCTGGAACAAAGCTTGTTTTTATAGTTTATTGTTTTTTTAATGGTCTAATGAATGTGGTTTGCTAATATTTCATATATCTGAGTTTTGCACCATTATACATAATAAGGTTAGACTAGTTTTGTTTTGTTTTAATTTTTTTGCCTAATCTCTACAAGGCTTGTGTATATCATTATATTTGCTTAAAAAAAGATTTTTGAAATTGTCCTTCTTTTTAAAAGTCCTGAAACAGTTTGTACATTATCAGACCAGCTGTTTTTTCTAAAAAAAAAAAAAAAAAAAAAAAAAAAAACGAAGAAGAAGAAGATGATGATAAGATGTCCCCAGGCTTAGACCTTTCTTACTTTTCTTTTTCTCTTTCTTTCTTTCTTTTCGTTTCTTTTTTTTTTTTTGATAGTCTCAAGCTGTCGCCCCACGTAGAGTGCTGTGGCATCACAGCTCACAGCAACCTCAAACTCTTAGGCTTAAGTGATTCTTTTGTCTCAGCCTCCCAAGTGGCTGGGACTACAGGCACCCACCACAACGCCCAGCTATTTTTCTGTTGTAGTTGTCGTTGT
>CAUYPK010029014.1:0-47959 GCA_963574355.1 Loris lydekkerianus
AAGGAAGGAAGGAAGGAAGGAAGGAAGGAAGGAAGGAAGGAAGGAAGGAAGGAAGGAAAGAAGGAAAGAAGGAAAGAAAGAAAGAAAGAAAGAAAGAAAGAAAGAAAGAAAGAAAGAAAGAAAGAAAGAAAGAAAGAAAGAAAGAAAGAAAGAGAAAGAGGCTCAGATTACAGAACTCACTTAGAAACACTGTGAAACATTCTGGGCTCAAAACAGCAAGGAGTGTTTTCTTTGGGGACTAACTGCATTAACTGCTCTGTTTAATAAATGGACTCTACTCTGAATTTAGCGGTTTAATTTAAAAATGTAAACCAAAACAGGAAGTTACAGATACGACTAACTTGGTGGTCTTAGCTGAACATTTTGAGAAGACTCTTAAGCAATGTTTTCGACCTTTTTGACTCACGTCACACTGGAACCTATTGTTAAACTTCTGTGGCACAGTTAAATTATATTGATCAAAAAAAAAGAGTAAAAAAGCTGGGTGTAGTGACTCACACTGGTAATACCAGCACTCTGGGTGGCCAAGGCAGGTGCATTGCCTGAGCTCACAGATTGGAGACCAGCCTGAGCAAGAGTAGGACCCATCTCTAAAAACAGCTGAGCCCAAGAGTTTGAGGTTGCACCACAGCACTCTACCGAGGCTGACAAAGTGAGATTCTGTCTCAAACGAACAAAAAAAGACACTCTTAAACATGGAGAAACAAGAGTTAAAATAAGTGGGGAATCTTGTACAATCCCATTATCAGCACCACCTTATCTACCATAAACATCACTTTAATAAGCCAACAAATCCCCTGGAGTAAAAAGGTTGCTTCTGTGGTGGGGGTTTTAATTAAGTTCAAGAAGTTTTCCTATCTGAACCAAATGACTTTGGGGTCATTTTCAGAAAAACATAGCCTTTTACCATGTGATACTGCTCCAGTAAATTTGCTAGGGCAAGACCTACTTTCAAAGATGAAAGGGCATATAAAATTCTCCTCTGGAAGAGAAATAATCTGAGTTTCTTGACTCTCCTGAACCAGAACTGTTAAGCTCTCCACAAGGTAGAAATTGATAAGAAACTAAGGCCTGTCACACCCCTGACATTTCTGAAATACCTGAGTGTTTATGGGCCTCTCCTCAAGTGATCTAGGAAGGATTAAAAGTGTGGAATCTATAAAAGTCCAAATTAGACCATTCTACACCTTTGCCTATATTATTCCAATATCCACTAAAACCCAAAGCAATTCAAGGCCTCTTGCCAATTGTGGAAGATTTAATTATACAAGGAGTTAATAAGTCTGTGAACTAGTCCTAGAAACACTCCAATCCCATCAGCAAAAAGACTTGTTCAAGATTTATAGGCAATTAGTAGAATTGTAATACCAAGATTTCCTGTGGTCCCAAATCCTTAAAACTTTATTATCTAACGTACCTGCTGATTCAAAGTGGTTCACAGTAATAAACGCTTGCTCAGCCTTCTTTAGAATTCCAGTTCAGAAAGAGAGTCAGTTATTTGTTCACTTTTACTTAGAAAAATCAGTAGGACACGTGGACTGCAATGCCATAGGGTTTATTACTGCAGCCTCTGTATTTCTCCCATCGTTACATCAGGATCTAGCCTATAGTTCCCTCTAAAGTCTACTCTTTTTTTTTTTTTTTATTTCTTCTACTTAAAATTTATCTCCTTATTTATTTATTTATTTATTTATTTATTTATTTTATTGTTGGGGATTCATTGAGGGTACAATAAGCCAGGTTATACTGATTGCATTTGTTAGGTAAGGTCCCTCTTGCAACCATGTCTTGCTTTTTTTTTTTAGTCTCACTCTGTCATTCTGGTTTGAGTGCCATGATGTCATCATACCTCACAGCAACCTCAAACTCTTGGGTTCTAGTGATCCTCCTGCCTCAACCTCCTGAGTAGCTGGGACTACGGGCATCTGCCATGATAACCAGCTAGTTCTTCTATTTTTAGCAGAGACCAGGTTTCACTCTTGCTCATGCTGGTCTCAAACTTCTGAGCTCAAGCAATCCACCTACCTTGGCCTCCCAGTGCTAGGATTACAGGTGTGAGCCTCTGTGCCCAGAGACATTCTCCTCTTATTCAGTAATGGATGACCTGTTATGTCCTCTTGCTGAGCAGGAATATCCAGCCTTTTTACTTTTCTGCCACACGTTGGAAGAATAAAAGTTGTCTTGGAGCCACACACTAAAAACAAAAACACTAAGGGAGGCTGATAAGCAAAAAAAGAAAAAAAGATGCATGCTTACTTTTTGAGTATCTGGCACCATAGATAAGCAAAACAGACTTCAAATCATCTACATGTGGCCCTCAGACCCCAGGATGGACACCCCTGCTAGAGTGTTCTAAAATGGCTCAATTTACCTTTTACAGCAACTGCCACATAAAAGTTACAAGGCTTTGATGGAAAAACTTCAGTTTTCAAGAGAAAAAAATAATGTCCACTATTTGGGACATGACTGGACTGCTGAAGGGAGTCCTCATACCCAAGAGACTACAAACTATTCAAAGTTTTCCTCAACCCAAAACTGAAAGACCATTAAGAGGCTTTCTTAGATTTGCAGGATTGCAAATCCTGGGGCCTAAATTTTTCTTTAAAAGCTTCACCCTTGTATGAACTTACCAGAACGCAGTTTCAGAGTCTTTACCTTGGGAAGACAAGTCATGAAATTGGCCTTACAACAGCCTCCAGCTTTATGACTTCTAAACTACACGAAACCTTTCACCTTGTTCATTCACGAATGCATAACAATCCACCATTAAGAGTTCTTACCCCAAAACATGGGGAAAACATAGGCCTGGTGTATATTATAGTCTGCAGTTAGCCCCAGCAGCTAAGGTATATACTAATTGTTTAAAAGCAGTAGCAGCAGCATCCAAGTTGGTAGAAGCTTCATCTGAGCTGGTTTTAAGAAATGAACTTAATTTGCAAGTCCCACTTACAGAGGAAAGTCTATTAACTTCCCATCACACTTGGCATTTTTCAGTAAGTAAACTTAACATCTTATGAAATTCTTCTCCTGCCTCCTTCTAATCTCCACCTAAAATGGTACAATCCACTTGACCCTGCTATTCTACCTCTGCCTGTATATGAGTGTAAGAAATAGTGGCCCACAGCTGGGTGCAGGCCAGCCCTGTAAACCTAGCACTCTGGGAGGCCTAAACAGGAGGATTCTTGAGGTCAGGATTTGGACACCAGCCTGAGCAAGAGTGAGACCCCATCTCTACTAAAAATAGAAAAATTAGCTGGGTGAGGTGGTGCCTGTAGTCCCAGCTACTTGGGAGGCTGAGGTGGGAGGATCACTCAAGCCTAGGAGTTTGAGGTTGCAGTAAGCTATTATAACACCACTGCACACTAGTTCAGGTAACAGAGTGAGACCTTGGTTTAAACATACACACACAATTAATGGAACATTGTGCAGCTTTATATCTTTTTGCTAAGTTGGGGACTTATGTTTAATAGGGAACTCTATCTCTCTTCTGAGTTTGTAACTACACAAAGTTTAATTTTAAAAAGTGGCTGACGCTGCTGTTTTCTTAGACACTGCCACCAAATGCATTGAGGAAATCTCTCAAGAGAAAGAAACACATGATATGTTTTTGTTTGTTCGGTTTTTTTTTTTTGTTTTTTTTTTGAGACAGATCCTCAAGCTGTCACCCTAGGTAGAGTGCTGTGGCATCACAGCTCACAGCAACCTCCAACTCCTGGGCTCAAGCGATTCTCCTGCCTCTACCTCCCAAGTGGCTGGGACTATGGGCGCCCACCACAACGCCCAGCTATTTTTTGGTTGCAGCTGTCACTGTTGTTTGGCGGGCCCAGTCTGGATTCGAACCCGCCAGCTCAGGTATACGTGGCTGGCGCCTTAGCTGCTTGAGCCACAGGCGCCGAGCACACATGACATGTTTATAGAAGCAACTAACAGTTGGTTTGCAGGTACCCTAAGTGGTGGATGACAAGCTTGGATTTTTTTTCTAATCTTTACATTTTTTTCAGTGCGTTTCCAGACTACTATGACACGTGTTACAGGGCTAACAACAAAAATGGATACCTTGTGCTCACTTCAGCAGCAAATATACTGACATTGAAATGACAGAGAAGATTAGCACGGCCCCTGCATAAGGATGACACACAAACTCCTGAAGTGTTCCATATTTTTACTTTATACACCTAAAAAAAAAAACAAAAAAAAAAAAAAAAAACAGATACCTCTTTAAAACAGGCCAATTTACAGGAAACTATGGTCTTTCTTCATCATCACACCCTAAACAAAGATTATGACCAATTAGACTCAAATACTGTTGAACTGCCTCTATTGCCTGAACTTTCCCTTATTTGATTTGGTTTGATTCATTTCATAAGAACTCTTGTTAAGAAGTAAACTTTGGTTTTTTAATATTACCTTCTTGACAGTCATCATAAAACCCCCTTGGCATACTGCATCCTCTCAAGTCCCAAACATTTCATATGCAGCCCTCCGCTGAACATTGAATGATCTCTCTTCAACTAGATCAGCAAGAACATAAAAAATTATTCAACTAGTGTGACATCATGACTTGTAAACTCCATACGAGACCAGACATGACTTGTGAATTGCACAGTGATACCAAATAAGTCATTTATGATGATGGCAGAAAGTGGGATCAATGCCCAAAGTTTTAGTCAATTAAATTGTGAAGCTGACCAAAAGGGGAGAATTGTTAAATCAAACTAAGCTTGACCTGAGAAAGCCTTCACACTAGCATGCTTGAGTTCTTACAAGCTACAGCCTAACTTAGTACCTAGACAAACTGAAAACCTAACTAGTAAGTGCCTCTGTAACGACGGCTGAGTCTCAGCCAACCACAGCTGCCATGCTTCAACCAACCTCAGGCGGCCAGCAGTTCAAACCATCATCAAACAAGGCAAATGCTGAGCCCCAGCTGCTTCTGACTCATTTCCATTTTCTGTATGTCACTTTCCTTTTCATGTCCATAAATGTTATCAAACCATGCCACACCCCTCTGTCCTAAATCTGTCCTGGTTCTGGGGACCACCAAATTCATGAATCTTTTATTTGTCCTTTTCTTGCTCACTTAAACTCTCCATTTATCTAAAGTTTTTCTTTTCTTTTTTTGTTTTTGTTTTTGTTTTGTCCCTTTGTCACCCTTGGCAGAGTGCTGTGGTATCACACAGCTCACAGCAACCTCAAACCCTTGGGCTTAAGATTCTCTTGCCTCAGCCTCCCGAGTAGCTGGGACTACAGGTGCCTGACACAACGCCTGGCTATTTCTTGTTGTTGTAGTTGTCATTGTTGTTAGGCAGGCCCTCGCCTGATTTGAACCCGCCAGCCCCGGGGGCATGTGGTTGGCTTCCTAGCCGCTGAGCTACAGACGCTGAGCCCATGGAGTTCTGTTTTTATGTATGTATATATGTATGCATGTATTTCAGAGATGGGGCCTCACTATATTGCCCAGGCTGGCCTTGAACCCCTGGCTTCAAGTAATCTTCCCACGTCAGGCTCCCTAGTAGCTGGGACTCTAACAATCACCACTGTGCCAAACTTGGAATCCTGTATTTTTATTTGCTAAATTGTACAAGTCCACATGGGGCAGAAGTTGAGGCAGGGGTTACAAGAGCTTGGCTAGAGGATGCATCATCACACCATCAAGATCATCACACCATCAAGGCCGTCACACCATCAAGGTGCACACCCTGAGGTTCCGGATATCTTTGCGCCTGTTCCCAGCATAGCCTATCACATAAAGGGCATTATTAGTCAGGAAAGATCTACAAACAGCACTAAGTACAATAAACTAGGCTCACCTAGTTATCCTTCATAAAGCAGCTCAAGGCTGAGCATGGTGGTTCATGCCTGTAATTCTAGCACTTTAGGAGGTGCGTAGATTTCTCAGGAATTTGAGACCAGCCTAAGCAAGAGGGAGACCCTCTCTCTACTAAAAATAGAAAAACTGGCCAGGCATTGTGGCGGGCACCTGTAGTCCCAGCTACTCAGGAGGCTAAAGCAAGAGGATCACTTGAATCCAAGAGTTTAAGGTTGCTGTGAGCTGTGATGCTACAACACTCTACCCAGGCCACAGAGTGAGACTCTGTCTCCACGCCCCTCTCCCCCAAAAAAGCAGCTCAAATGTCACATCTTCTTTGATTTTTTTTTTTTTTTTTTTTGACAAAGCCTCACTCTGTTGCCTTAGGCTAGAGTGCCACGGTTGCAGCTCACAGCAACCTCAAACTCCTGGGCTCAAGCTATCCTCCTGTCTCAGCCTCCCAAGTAGCCAAAACTATAGGGGCCCACCATGACACCCAGCTAATTTTTCTATTTTTGGTAGAGACGGGGTCTTGCTCTTGCTCAGGCTGGTCTCAAACTCCTGAGCTCAAGGGATCCACCCACCTTGGCCTCCCAGAGTACTAGGATTATAGGTGTGAGCCACGGTGCCCAGCCTTCTGTGATGCTTAGTAAACTATGCCTGGAGCCAAACAGGTCTTCACCTTGTGTTCTGCAGTGTTTACAGACCTCTGAGGTGGCTGCTCTGCAGTTCTTTGAGTTCTGTGTGTACAGAGGCTCTCACTTTGCTAATCTTCACAGCCACAGTGGCCCCAGAAACAGGCTACAGAGGCTCTACACATGTGTGTTCAATGAACAAGTGAAAAAATGAATGCCTGCTCCCACTTAGAACAACCAAGCCCCAGTAAAATTAAATTTGAGAAAAGTTTTCAATTAGCAATAATCGCACCTCGGATAAACCTCATTGGCTACGATACTGCCACTGGGCAAAGCTAGAGAAAAATTAAATTTGATCCAATTCAACTCCATAACTGTTTTTTCTATTTTAATGGGTTTAGCATGAACAAGGAAAATGTATGATGCTTCCGAAGTTGGAATGGGGCTGGTTGCAGTGCTCATGCCTGTAATCCTAGTATTCTGGGAGGCCAAGGTGGGTGGATCCCTTGAGCTCAGGAGTTTGGGACCAACCTAAGCAAGAGCAAGATGCCTCATCTCTACTAAAAATAAAAAAAACTAGCTTGGCGTCGCAGAGGGTGCCTGTAGTCCTGGCTACTCAGAAGGCTTAGACAGAAGAATCCCTTGAGCCCAAGAGTTTAAGGTTGTTGTGAGTTATGATGCCACAGCACTCTATCCAGGATGACAGAGTGAGATTCTGTCTCCAAAAAAAAAGAAGTTGGAATAGGAGACCTTGACGCCTGGTATAAAGAACATCCAACACCACTATCTCCAGCCTGGGCCCATGTGGCATGGAGGCTAACTGCTTTCCCTCCTCCCCCAGCTGCTGCATTTCAAGGTGGTGGAAAAAGCCTTGGACAGAGAAGCTCTAGGTTCCATTTGGACTTTTGTTTTTGTTTTTGTTTAATTTTTTTATTTTATTTGTTTTTGTTGTTGCATTTTTTTAGCCAGGGCTGGATTTGAACCCACAACCCTCGGTATATGGGACCAGTGCCCTGCTCACTGAGCCATAGGCGCCGCCCCCATTTGGACTTTTGGATCATGGACAAGTCACTTGTCTCAGTTTTCTCCTCTGTGAACTTCCAGGGATGATCTAACCTAATCAGTCACAAAATCGTCTTGAGCTTATTTCTCTGTTCCTTTGCCAATCAGCACTTGTTGAGGTCTTTCTGTGAAAATCTCTGGGGATAGGCCTGGTGAGGTGTCCCATGCCTATAATCCTAGCACTCTGAGAGGCTGAGGAAGGTAAATTGCCTGAGCCCAGGAGTTCAAGACCAGTTGAGCAATAGCAAGACCCCATCTCTAAAAATAGCCAGGCGTGATGGCAGGTCCCTATAATCCCAGCTACTTGAGAGGATGAGGCAAGAGGATCACTTGAGCCCAAGAGTTTCAGGTTGTTGGGAGCTGTGACATCACGGCACTCTACCCAGGGCACCACCAACAAAAACAAAATCTCTGGGGATAAAAAACAAGACCTGGAAAGACAGAGAAGCCAAAATTATAATAAACTAAAGTGTGGCTGGTACTATGCAATAAAAGCAATGGCCACCATTATTCTGCATTCGCGTTCACCATATACAAGGCACATTTCCAATGCCCACTGCCACTTTGTGAAGGTGTGTCACTTTAATGCTGACTTAGGGAAGTAAATAAGTCATCATAGGCAGTGCAAAGAAGGGCATAAGAAAATTTTCTTAAAGCCTATTTAACTATGACAAAATCTAGGAACCCTAAAAGTAATTTAATTAATAATAGGAATTAAATATAGGGCTTACTATGTTCTATATAGAAGACCATTGCAAATATTTCAAATATGCTAAGCATTTAATCCACACAGAAAACTTATGAAGTTGGTACTACTGTGCCCATTTTACAGATGAGGAAAGTGAAGCACAGAGAGGTAAATTTCCATTGTCACACAGCCTACTGACCAACCTGGACAGTAGGCCAACCTGGACAGCCTGGCCACAGGGCCTGCACTCTGATCCATCCTGCTGCGCTGTCAAAGCCGGGGTAAATGACAATTAGAAGAGAAAAGCATTTGAACCTCTTCTCACAAACAGCTAACTTTGCTAATATGGTAAGAGTACCTCCTAAGAAAAGGGTCAACAACCCAGTGGAAAATAAGCAAAGCATATGAATAGATGGTCGATAAAATCAAATACATAACAAGAAAAAAATGCAGATTTTTTAACCATACTGAGACGATCCCTTCTCACCTACCAGATTGGCAAACAAACTCAAATGTTTGGGGGCAGCGCCTGTGGTTCAGTGGGTAGGGCGCCAACCCCATATATCAAGGGTGGCAGGTTCGAACCCGGCCCCAGCCAAACTGCAACAAAAAACAGATGTGCATTGTGGCGGGCACCTCTAGTCCCAGCTACTCGGGTGGCTGAGGCAAGAGAATCACCTAAGCCCAGGAGTTGGAGGTTGCTGTGAGCTGTGATGCCACAGCACTCTACCAAGGGTGATAAAGTGAGACTGTCTCTAAAAAAAATAATTAAATAAAATGTAAAAAAAACTCAAAAGTTTGACAAATACTCTTTGTGAGACTCTGAAGAAATGGCCTCACATACAGGGCTAGTGGAAATACAAATCAAAACAAGATGTATGGAGGTCAATTTAAAGTTACACCTTTGACCTAGCAATTCTACCTCCTGAAACTATTCTATAGATAACTCTCATGTGCAAAATGCCCTTAATATAAGGCTAGTAATCACAGCCTTATCTGTGATAGCAAAGTCCTGGAAACATGTAAATCTCCATCAGTTGGGACTGGATGAATAAATTTGATACATCCAAATATCGGAATACCTTGCACTGTAAAAAGAAGAGGAAAGGAGCATATTTTGTATTGACTTATGTAGGCATGAAAAAATGCTTTGGGACAAGATAGGAAATGGGTAGGAGTGGGGGCAAAGATAAGGGAAATGAATGTCCCTATATACCTTTTGCATTTGTTAAGGCTCAAAGCACATCTGTGTGTTACTTAGTTTAAAAATGTGACAAAGAAATTTTAAAAGAAAAAGGCTATTTAAAGGGTGGGTCATTTTAGGACTCCCTGGTTCCAAGATGACAATTCAATGGTCCTGTAATGAAACAGACTCCTGCATCAGGGTTAAAAAAAAACAAAAGGGACGTCAGAGATGCTGGGAAGGACAGGGACGGGCCCTCATTCAGATGCACTTACACAGTTCCCAACACCTTTCCCCATTACGCTCCGGAGTCTCATTCAAAGCTAACACTCGTGCACCAGTGACATCTGGTAACATGGGTAACTGTGGGCAACCAGCTTGTCTCATGGTTGTCATAGCAACAGTGATGAGCCTACGGGTGGATTTTCACTGGGAAATAATTATCATCCTTTGTGGTGGATCCTCCACGTGTGCAGTTATTTACATCAATGAGGTTTATGAATGAGCCTCAATTAGATGCAATTTCAGATGAATTGTTAAGAGAGGCTGTGAATTGATTCCGATTTACTAATTCTCCCATCAAGCCTAATGAATTGTATGCCTGGTGCAATTCAGGGATGGGGTGCCACTTATACTGCAGCCATCAAAAGCCACTGGATGGCCAAAGACCTGCCAGGTTCCAACCCAAGATGGGCAGAGAAGAGTCAGAGACTCTTCTCTCCCACATCCCCCCACATCCCACCTCTGAACCCCAGGGGTATTAAGTGCGCACTAGAACCCCTTTGACTGCACACATTCATTCAGTGCTTACAAACCAGTTGCCCATCAGCGTGTACCAAAGTGGGCTAGATACCGGGACCATGAAGAAAGCCCAGTTCTTGCCCTGGACCAGCATTCTCACAGTGTGCTCCCCAGACCAGCAGCATCAGCATCCACTGGGAATTTGTTAAGAAATGGAATTCTCAGGCTCCACCTCACACCTACTGAATCAGAAACTCTGGAGTGGGTTTCAATAAGCCCCCAGGTGCTGCTGATGTTCCCTGGAGAAGGTGAGAGCCACTGCCCAGAAGAGTTTGTAATACAGTCAGTATGAGCAAGCAAGGATAATGCCGTGGGTGAAGGTAGCCACCCAAGTGGCCAGAACAGGAGCCATGCAAGCCCTGACCTGTGAGAGTCACACCCCCCCTGGCCTCCGAGAAATAGCTGAGCAGGGCATGGGGAGCATGGAAGAGCATTCTAGCATTTGAGAAAGAAAAGAGGTAAAGCCAAGAATAAGAGAAATTATAAAGTGCTCAGAAAACTTAGAGTTGTTAGGAAGCCGAAGCCGTGACCATGAAGGCATGGGAGTGTGAGGAGCTGGGAACAGAGAGCTGGGACAGGGACCGGATCCTGAAAAATGATCAATGCTTCATTTTAAGAACAAGGAGGAGTAATTGAGAAGGAGCTACAGACTACTAGCGACATCCAGAGTCGTCCCAGCTCCATTGATTATATACAGGAATTTCCAAGCAGTTTTTTTTCAGGAACCAGGAACATAATGAGTCTATTACATTTTTATTAAATTGAAATATTTGAACCAGGAAAATTATTTGTCACAAATGCATATGATTCACTTACCTGCCCTCGGTGGGTCATGGTGTTGATGTGCCAGAGTGATTTCACAGTCATCTGAGAGAGAGGAGGAAGAATGATTTGGTAATCTCACAGCTTTGAATGGGGTGAAACCTAGCCAAAGGACGAGCAGATATGTACTGCACAGGCACCAAGGAGACCGTAATACAAATGACAGCAATTAACACAAACAGTTACGTCAGTAACCAACAAACATTCATTCTCTAGGAAGGCCAACCATCACCCCTTCAGGAGACACTGGCCTCTTTGGATCCAGACATAAGCATTTATTAAGACAAGGCTATCAAGGGCGGTGCCTGTGGCTCAGTGAGTAGGGCGCTGGCCCCATATACTGAGGGTGGCGGGTTCAAACCCAGCCCCGGCCGAACTGTAACAAAAAAATAGCCAGGTGTTGTGGGGGCGCCTGTAGTCCCAGCTGCTCAGGAGGCTGAGGCAAGAGAATCACGTAAGCCCAAGAGCTGGAGGTTGCTGTGAGCCATGTGACGTCATGGCACTCTACAGTAGAGTGGCACTCTAGCTCTACAAAAAAAAAAAAAAAAGGACAAGGCTATCAAAATCATCCTGAAGCTATTTTCCTTGCTACTATACCTAGCTTAGCAGGAACAAAACCCAGAAGCCTGCAGTTGCTGAAAGGAACTGTGTATAAAGTCAAAGTTTTGTTCTTAAATTCATTACAATGGGGCATTTTCAAGTCAATCTCTGAATACCGAAAAAGATCTGATCACTACTTTGTGGATAAGATTCAGTTATTTAAAAATCCCTGGGATGGGCTGGGCATGGTGGCTCACGCCTGTAGTCCCAGTGCTGTGGGAGGCCGAGGCGGGTGGATTGCCTGAGCTCAGAGGTTCAAGACCAGTATGACCAACATTGAGCCAGAGTAAGACCCCATCTCTACTTAACATCAAAAACAGCACAGCATCTCCAGAGGAAGAAGAAAAAAAAATGAACATCAAAAAAGAGTACTTCAAACAAAGAAGAATGTACAAGCTAGTTGAAATTAAAAATAAAAAAAAAAATTTTAAGAAAATAAAAAAAACAAAAATAATAATAATAAATAAAAATCCCTGGGATGGTCAAAGAATCAGACCAATGGTTAATCTTTACTGAGAGTAAAAAAAAAATTAACCAACCAAGTTTAATTTAGATTTTTCCTTGCTGACTTAACATAATATTTATTTGTGGATGACAAAGCATCCTTCTCTGTATAAAATCTGGAGGAAATTAATCACTTCTCCCTGGGGCAGGTTATTTGCATTCTTTTCAACATTCTTTAAAAATAGAAAACACATAATGTGTGATGCAAAATGTGAAAGATAAAAAAGAATATACAGAAAACAGTACAACCATCAGTCCCCTCCCCTGAAGGCAACTTCTGGCAACCATGCAAATCAGGTATGTCTGTACCTATGCCTGTTTCCATATCAGTGTAGGTCAGTGTTTTTCAACCATTTTTATCTCACGGCACACTTGAACCTATAGTTAAACTTGCAGGGAACACTTAGGATCACCTGAGCTCAGGAGTTCAAGACCAGCCTGAGCAAGAGCAAGACCCCATCTCTCCTAAAAATAAAGAAACTAGCTGGGTGTTGTAGCAGGCACCTGTAGGCCCAGCTACTCAAGAGGCTGAGGCAAGAGAATCGCCCAAGCCCAAGAGTTTGAGGTTGCTGTGAGCTATCACACTATGGCACTCCAGCAAGGGCGAAAGAGTGAGACTGTGTCTAAAAAAAAAAAAAAAAAAAAAAAAAAAAGATAAAACAAAGAATATATGTACTGTGCTTTGAACGTCTTTCAAAACTATTTTTTTTTCTTTGAGACAGAGAATTGCTCTGTTGCCCTGGGTTGAATGCCATGGTGCTCACTGCAACCTCAAACTCTTGAGTTCAAGCGACCCTCTTTTTGTTGCTGTTGTTGTTGTTGTTGTTGTTGAGACAGAGTCCCACCCTATGTCCTGAGTAGAGTGCAGTGGCATCATAGCTCACTGTGACTCAGACTCAGGGATGTGGGCATCCTGCTGCCTCAGCCTCCAGAAGCCACAGGGATCACAGGTGCTCGCTGCAGCACCCAACTGGGTTTTTCACTTTTTCCATGAGTTGCAGTCCCTTGCTCAGACAAGTCTCAAACTCCTGAGCTCAAGCAATCCTCCCACCTCAGCCTCCCACGGTACTGGGATTATAGGCGTGAGCCACGGTTCTCAGCTGGGTCTTTCTTTCCTTTTTGTTTTTTGTTTTTTGTTTTTCTGAAGACAGAGTCTCACTTTGTCACCCTTGGTAGAATGCCATAGTGTCATAGCTCACAGCAACCTCAAACTCTTGGACTCAAGCAGTTCTCTTGCCTCAGCCTCCCAAGCAGCTGGGATTATAGGCGTCCACCACAACGCCTGGCTATTCTTAGAGATGAGATCTCACTCTGGCTCAGACTGGGCTGGAACCTGTGAGCTCCAGCAATCCCCTTGCCTCAGCCTCCCATAGTACTAGGATTACAGGCGTGAGTCACCATGCCCAGCCTCAGGTTTTTGTTTTTTTTTTTTTAGAGACAGAGTCTCACTTTGTCACCCTTGGTAGAGTGCCATGACGTCACAGCTCACAGCAACCTCCAGCTCTTGGGCTTAAGTGATTCTCTTGCCTCAGCCTCCCGAGTAGCTGGGACTACAGGCACCCGCCACAATGCCCGGCGATTGTTGCTGTTGTTGTTGTTGTTGTTGTTGCAGTTTGGCTGGGGTTGAGTTTGAACCCACCACCCTCGGTATATGGGGCCGGCACCCTACTCCCTGAGCCACAGGTGCCTCCCTTGTTTTTTGTTTTTATGAGTCAGGGTCTCTCTCTCACTTGGACAACTCTCAAACTCCTGAGTTCAAGCAATCCTCTTGCCTTAGCCTCCCAAGTAGCCGGGACTACAGGCACCCACCACAAGGCCCAGCAAGTTTTTCTATTTTCTTTAGTAGAGTCAGGGTCTCGCTCTTGCTCAGGTTGGTCTTGAACTCCTGAGCTCAAGCAATCCACCTGCCTCAGTCTCCCCAAATGCTCAGATTAAAGGTGTGAGCCACCACATCCTGCTTTGGAAAATAATTTAATTAACAATCTTTACAATTTTTCGTGGCACAGCTAAGATCCTCTCACAACACACCAGTTGAAAATCACTAGTGTAGGTGGACAGGGCCACTTCTTTATCACTGTTCCACAGTGTTCTATTGTGTGGTGCCTACTTTATTTAATTGATCCCCTACACTGGGACATTTTTATTTTTTTTGAGACAGAGTCTCACTATGTCACCCTTGATAGAGTGCCGTAGCATCACAGCTCACAGCAACCTCAAACACCTGGGCTTAAGCAATTCTTTCAGATACCCACCAAAATGCCCAGCTATTTGTTGTTGTTGTTGTTGTTGTTGTTGTTGTCGTCATTGTTGTTTAGCAGCCCCTGGCCAGGTTTGAACCTGCCAGCCCCGGTGCATGTGGACAGTGCCCTAACCACTGAGCCATGGGTGCCAAGCCTACACTGGGACATTCAGATGGCTTCCAATCTTTTGCTGGTATAGACAATGCTGTGATTAAATGTTCAAACAAAAATCTATCATCTGTCTGAATGGATAAACATAACATGGTGTATACATACAATGAAATATTATTCAGTCTTGAAAATAAAGGAAATTCTGGCACATACTATAACGTGAATAAGACTTAAGGATCATGCTAAGTGAAATAAGCTAGTCACAAAAGAATAAATGCAACCTGATCCACTCATATGAATTACCCTTCTGTGGTTTGAACACCCCTCCAAAACTCCTATTGAAACTTCATCTCCAGTGTACGGAAAGGTGGGGCCTTTAGGAGGTGGGTAAACCATGAGGGCTCTGTCCTCATGAATGAATTAATGGGTTATTGTGGGTGAGAACTGGTGGGTTTTTTGAGAAGAAGGAGAGAGACGTGACCTAGCACATTAACCTGCCCAGCCCCTTCACCACGTGTCTGCACCACCTCAGGACTCTTCAGAGAGTCTCTGCCAACAGGAAGGCTCTTACCAGATGTGCCCCCCCCCCAACCTTGAACTTCCCAGCCTCCATAACTGTAAGAAATAAATTTTTTTTCTTCATAAATTTCAGCTGGGCAAAGTGGCTCACACCTATAATCCCAGCACTCTGGGAGGCCGAAGCAGGTAGATTTCTTGAGCTCAGAAGTTCAAGACCAGCCTGAGCAACAGCGAGACCCTCTCTCTAAAAATAGTCCAGCATTGCGGCAGGCACCTGTAGTCCCAGCTACTTGAGAGGCTGAGGCAATAGGATCGCTTGAGCCCAGGAGTTTGAGATTGCTGACACATGGCACTCTTAGCCTGGGCAAGAAAGTGAAGCTCTGCCCCAAAGAAAAAACAAAATTACCTGGGTTCAGGTATTCTGTGATCAGCAACAGAAAACAGACTAAAACACACCACGAGTAGTCAATTCATAAAGGCAAAAGCAGAATAGCAGTTGCCAGGACCAGGAGGAGAGGGCATCCCAAATGCTTCTTAATGGATTCAGAGTTTCCATTTAGGTGATGAAAAAGTTTTGGAAGTGGATAGTGGTGATGGTTGCACTACATTGTATTTAATGTATTTAATGCCACTTCACTGTACACTTAAAAATGGTTAAAATGGTCAATTTTGTCATGTGCATTTCACCACATTTTTTTAAAACTCCGTAGTCTATATCCTTATTTATTCATTGACACATTTGTTCAATCATTCACAGAACTATGCGTGCCAGAGTTACACGGAGATTTATGGAGGAGTGAAGAAAGACAAAAAGAAATTAAATGAGCAAAGAAATGACATGAGGACATTAAAGTCCAGGATGTGGAAAACCAAATACTGAACCAGAGAGAAGAGGATAGAGAAGTGAGCCAGGGCCTCAGGTACCTTGCTAAAGAGAGGAGATTTTATTCTATGAGACACCAAGAGCGAGTACAAATCCATGCAGCACACAGACCTCCTACCCTGTGTTAGGTGCGGAAACTGGACCACAGGGAGCCAAGCAGAGGGCCAGGAGGACAGGAAAAAGGCACATAACCCTGACAGAAATGAAGAGAGCCTCCACCAGGGTCACAAACGCACACGCCTGGCCAGGCCAGCCACAGGCATTTCCAAAAATGTAAGCACACAGATGCATTCGCTTTTGCCTCTGTGCTGATGGCTGCCCAAGGGCTGGATGAGCCAGGAGACACAAACTAAAGCAGAAAAGGAACCTCGCTGTCCTGCTTTCCTCCACAGGGGGATGAGTAACAGGGAGGCTACCTAAATCATAACCTGTTCAGAAAGGGACAGAAAGAGGGAAATAGACTGCTGTGAATGAGGGCGCATTCATGGCTGTCCAAGTGCCATCCCTGATCAGCAGCATCCGCATCACAAGGGGAGCTTCTTAGAAATGCACATTCTCAGGCTGCCCCTCAACCCTACTGAATCAGAAACTCTGGAGTGGGGCCCAGGAATCTATATTTTAACAAGCACAGGTGATTCTGATGCAAGGATATTTGTTTGGACAGAGTTCTCAAGCTGTTGCCCTGGGTAGAATGCTATGGTGCCATAGCTCAAAGCAACCTCCAACTCTTGGGCTCAAGCAATCTTCTTGCCTCAGTTTTTCTATTTTTTTTTTAGTAGAGATGGGGGTCTCAATTTTGCTCAGGCTAGTCTCAAACTCGTGAGCTCAGGAAATCCACCCACCTTGGCCTCCCAGAGTGCTAGGATTACAGGTATGAGCCACCGTGCCCGGCCTTCATGCAAGTTTAAATTTAAAACCACTTCTCTATAACAGAATTCACAGTGTCTTTTAAATAGCATGCTCCCTGTTCCTCTACCCAACTGACCTATTGAAAATGATGCTCAGACTCCTTTTAATTTACTCTTTGTGAAAAATATCAAATTTACCTCCTCACAAAAAAGACAATATTTGTCTTTCGTGAACTTGTCACAAATTCATAAAGCAAAGCACACCTTTTTTTATGCATTTTATGTATATTCTATATTGTTTTATGAAAACAGTCCAAGTGTCTGGCATACATGTAATTTTACCTTAGATCTCAAATGCACTTTAAGAAGACTGTTAAAATTTTTAACTTGTAGAAGATCTAAAACATTGTAGGGTCTTGGAGGCCAGAGCTTTCTAGAGTACAAAGTTTAAAAAGAAACACACACCAAGAGAAACCATCTGTGAGCCACACAGCAATACTGTGTATCCATCTTGAAGAGGGGGCCTTCAAGATGAGTAGACTGGCTGGTCCTCTCCTGTAGTATAACCAGGAACATGGACATTTTACTGAAAATCTAAGAACAACATGTTTTCCTCCCACTTTACAAAGTAGATTTACTGTCATTGAGGAGTTTTGTTCTGGCCTTCTGCAACCACTACAAGAATTTCAGGTTTCTTATTGGTACATTTCATGTAATAAATGACAGAAGGAGTGTGGTACAGAGAGAAAACAAAACAAAACCAGAGACACTTACCGGGTGTTGAATCCAGGGCTCCTCATTAGCTCATAACCTTGGGAAGGCAGATTACACTCCCCTTACTCATGTATCAAGTAGGCAGTGTTGTAAAGTGCCTAATACAATACCTGAAACATGATAAACACTCAACAGATCGCTATTACGCATGTATTGACTCTCTCCTCTGCCAGGAGTACAGTAACAGATCCTGGAATCACTGAAAATGAACCCAATGGTATAATAACATGAGTCACCACTAGATGGCAATAATGGTGCTAAGAAGTAATGGTTATTAAGATCTGTTCTTCGGAGAACTAAGTGTAACTTCTGTCACCCCATATTTACTCATTCTTTCATTCCACAAATATTCATTCAATGCCTACCATGTGCCAGGCACCACAGTAGGCAGTTAGAATACAAGGCTCTCAAAAAAAATAAATAAATAAAAAGAATACAAGGCTCAGAGAAGAAAGACACAGTCCCTGCCCACATAGACATTATGGTTTAGGCAGGGAAATGGAGGGGAAAAAAAAATCGCACCATTAGGAAAGACATAGTTCCATAGGGCGCATGCATAAGGCAAGAACCACTCTGATCAGGGAAGAGGAAAGTGAGGAAGAGAGAAGACAAAGCTGAAGGAGCCAAGAAGCAAGGAAGAAGTCGGTAGATGAGGAGTGGGAAGGGAGTCTCAGGCTGGAGGAGGAGAACAGGTAGAGGCTGCTCCTGGGGGCCTGAAGAGCCTTGCTCTTGCTGGGAATTTCAATCTTGACCCAAAGAGCAGCAGGAAGCCACTGAAGGGTCCTAAATCCTATATGGGGCTCGGCACCCGTACTCAGTGATTAGAGCACCAGCCACATACACCAGGCCTGGCAGGTTCGAACCAAACAACAATGATAACTACAACAAAAAAATAGCCAGGCGTTGTGGCGGGCGCCTGTAGTCCCAGCTACTAGGAAGGCTGAGGCAAGAGAATCACTTAAGCCCAAGAGTTTGAGGTTGCTGTGAGCTGTGACACCACGGCACTCTACCCAGGGCAATACAATGAGAGTCCATCTCAAAAAAAAAAAAAAATCCTATATGGAAAGAGATCTTGGGACAAGATCAGATTTGCATTTGACCAAGTCATTTTGGGGAGTCCACTAAAGGGGAAGCCAAGTGGATGCACAGAGACCAGTGAGAAAACTACCACTGGGGTGCCGACAGGAAGGCTGTAGCTTGGATTAGGGTGGGGCAGTGGAGATGAAGGGAAAGGATTGGAGAGTTTTAAATATTATTTCTGACACTTGTTAAAGATAGTAAGGCAGACTTCATTCCAGGGGAGCTGGGGCCCTAGGTACAGGGACTGCTGTGACGGGACCTGAGGCCTAACTCAACTCTGACTCCAGCAAGGATAGGTAGGGATTATTTATAACCAAGGAGTAGACTGGAGGGGTGGGATCAGTGGATGAAAAATTACTAAAAGGAAACCTCCGGGATAAGGAGTCCCTGGCTAAACTGATTTGATAGGATTATTGCTGAAGGCAGGTCAGGTGACAAGATACCGAGGACGGTCAGATAGCAAGGATGGGAGATTTTCACTAAAGTGACTTCACAGGATTCTTGCTCAAAACTGAAGTCCACAAGGACAAAGAAGGATGAGACTTGCTGAGACTTAACCGGCAAAGAACTCAGAAACCTGACTGAAGTTTTGCTTCAAGGAGAGAGTCCATGGTACAGGACAGGGACGTGCCAGAGTGGCTCCCAAGTGTCTGGCTCAGTCAGGACAGCAGGTGGAAGGTGGCGTCACCCACTGGGTAAGGGAAATTAGAAAGAGAGAGGGGTCTTCAGTGGTGCTGTGTGGAGGAGAAGGAAAGTCACAAGCTCATCTGCAGACATGCTGCCTTGAGGGGCTTTGATATCTTAGTAGATATTTTCAGAAGACAGAGAAACATTTGAGTCTAGAGTTCAAAGATAAAACTGTTGCGAGCTGAGTCAGGATGACCAAGTGAAGATGGGAGAAAGAAGCAAGCCCCCTAGAAGAAGACTCACAACTCGGGTGCTAGAAATCACCAATGGATCACTTAAAGAAAGGCACGCTAAAAGTCCGCCTCAGAAACCTAACAAGAGACAGAGACAGGATAGAAACAAGGGAAGATTTCAAGAGAATCGAAGCACAGAAAGAACCCAAACTGGCAGAGAATATCATCCAAAGCAGCAGTTTCCTCCTCAGCAAATTGCTCTTACTACTAAGCTCACTCTTAGAGAAGAGGGCTGTCTCCTCTCAACACCCCCCCACACACACAAAACACTGTAGAAGTCACACACTTGAGAGCTACCATTTGAGACACCTCATCACACACACAGCCTACGGTTTAGATGCCGTGGGAGAGAAATGCTTGACTTAGCAACAGGTCAGCTACTGTGAAGCATGGTTCTTAACATTTAAGAGAGACTTCTCTTAACCACTGTCAGGAGTACAAACCACCACTGTTCCAACAGAGAAAACAGTCAGGAGAGGTAGTAGATACGCACAGACCTAGGCTCACGGCCCAGTTCCCCCATTATACACTGTGAGAACCTTTAGCAATTATTTACCTCTCTAAACTCAAGTTCCCCTCACTTTAAAATACAGTTGTTCTGCAACTTTCACATAAATACTAATAAAAAGTGAGGGGGGGCGGTGCCTGTGGCGTAGGGCACTGGCCCCATGTACCAAGGGTGGCAGGTTCAACCCCAGCCCCGGCCAAACTGCAGCACAAAGATAGTGGGGTGTTGTGGCAGGCACCTTTGGTCCCAGCTACTCAGGAGGTTGAGGCAGGAGGGTTGCCTAGGCCCAGGAGTTGGAGGTTGCTGTGAGCTGTGACACCACAGCACTCTACCAAGGGCGATAAAGTGAGACTCTGTCTCTACTAAAAAAAAAAAAAAAAAGTGAGAGAGAAGAAAAATGAGCAAATGTGGCAAAATGTAAACAGTCGGTGAGTCTCGCTGATACAAATGTTTATTATGCTATTCTCATAATTTTCAATAGGTTTGAAGTTTTTCTTAAAAGATGTATTATGGGGCTCAGCGCCTGTGGCTCAAGCGGCTAAGGTGCCAGCCACATACACCTGAGCTGGCTGGCGGGTTCAAATGCAACCTGGGCCCGCCAAACAACAATGACAGCTGCAACCAAAAAATAGCCAGGCATTGTGGCAGGTGCCTGTAATCCCAGCTACTTGGGAGGCAGAGGCAGGAGAATCGCTTGAGCCCAGGAGTTGGAGGTTGCTGTGAGCTGTGATGCCACAGCACTCTACCCAGGACAACAGCTTAAGGCTCTGTCTCAAAAAAAAAAAAAAAAAACATGTATTATGGGCATATGAACTACAAATATCTGAAGGGGAGTCTAGGGGGTGTGAGTATAAAGCAAATAAGATTGGTCATTAGTTGGCAATCATTAAAGTTGGATACATGGAGGTTTATTACATTATTTTCTACTTTTGCATATTTGACAGTTTTTTCGTAACAAAAAGTTTGTAAAAACAGAGTTCCGGTATGGAACATGACACATGAAATGTGAGCACGGAGCTGATTGTTTAGTGAAGTCCTTGCTGCAGTCTCTTCCCACTTGCCTCTCTGCCCCGGGGTGGGGGGGTGAAAGGGTGCCCCACAGTGCCCTTTCTCTCTAGATTTATTACAAGATATAAGCCTTTAAAATTTTTTATCTTTAGGGTGGCACCCGTGGCTCAGTGAGTAGGGCACCAGTCCCATATGCCAAGGGTGGCGAGTTCGAACCCAGCCCCAGCCAAACTGCAACAAAAAAATAGCCAGTTGTTGTGGCGGGCACCTGTAGTCCCAGCTACTTGGGAGCCTGAGGCAAGAGAATCACTGAAGCCCAAGAGCTGGAGGCTGCTGTGAGCTGTAACGCCACAGCACTCTACCGAGGGCAATGAAGTGAGGCTCTGTCTCTAAAAAAAAAATAATAAAATAGGCTTGGCGCCTGTAGCTCAGTGAGTAGGGCATCAGCGGCCACATACACAGAGGCTGGCAAGTTCCAGCCCAGCCCAGTCCTGTTGAAAACAATAATGATAACCGCAACAAAAAAATAGCCAGGCATTGTGGTGGGTGCCTGTAGATCAGTGGTTAGGGCATCGCCACAAACACCAGGGCTGGCAGGTTCAAACCCGGCCAGGGCCTGCTAAACAAGAATGACAACTACAAGAAAAAATAGCCGGTCATTGTGGCGGATACCTACTACTTGGGAGGCTGAGGCAAGAGAATCACTTAAGCCCAAGAGTTTGAGGTTGCTTTGAGCTATGACGCCACAGCACTCTACTGAGTGACATAGTAAGACTCTATCTTTTAAAAAAGAAGGCTGTGGTGGTGAGTTGGTCTCCATGAGGAAAAGCCTTTGTTTGTACTGTTTATTCCTTTGTGTAAATACTTCTGCCATGGCCAACTGCAAGCTACCAACTTGACATTAACGAAAGTGAAGTTGGGAAGAGATGTGTATCATACTGACCAACCAAGTCTGGCAGAACACTTAGCTAAACAAACAACAACAACAAAAAACCTTCTCAATCTACAGTCCCAAGAGCTGGACAACGTAGCTTTTAGCAGATCACTACACAGAGTAAATTTCTAAATTTATTTAAAACACAACCAAGTGTGGAGGCACCTGTAATCTTAGCACTTTGGGAGGCCAAAACAGGTGGATTGCTTAAAGTCAGGAGTTTAAGATCAGCCTGAGCAAAAGAGAGACCCCATCTCTACTAAAAATTAAAAAATTATGGGGGGCATTGTGGCAGGCACCTGTAGTCCCAGCTACTGGGAGGCTGAGGCAGGAGGACTACTTAGACACAGGAATTTGAGGTTGCTGTGAGCTGGGCTGATGACACTACACTTTAGCCTAGGCAACAGTGCAAGGCTCCATCTCAAAGAAAAAAAAATTTTTAAACAGTCACAATCTTTACAATCTCTTCCAGCGATCAGATTCTAGATACAAAACAAACATTAGTATTGTTCTCTGTGTGGCATAAATTTTTATTTCTACATCTCTTTTGAATTTTTTTTTCCTTTCACAATAGTTATCTTTTTATTTGTTTAAAGTTAAGATTTATCTACTATTGACTGTGTGCCAACCGATATTCCAGATAAGGTACATACATTGATGCAATTCAACCTCACAACAAGTTTATGGGGCAAGTACTTTTTAAAAATCTGTTTTACAGATGAGCTAAGTAAACTGAAACCCTGAGAGGTTAAGTAACACCCCTTAAGTCACCCAGCCTTGAATTGCCTTTGCAATTCCCTTCAGAAAGGCAGAATAAATAAACACCATTCTCCCAACCCAGGAAGCCCTTCACGTATTTCAGATACAGATTCTGTATAAAAAAAATATAAAACATTATGTATACATATTTATACACATTTGTGATGTATGGTTATTCTGTAGCTGTTGTAATGAAAATAAGAACTATTTTGTGCATCATACAAGGTGCCACGTAGAGAATGCAGTTAGACATACTCATTGTTCAAAGATTAAGGTAGGAACTACATTGCAAAGAAATAATTTTTATTATTAATTAATTCCTCAAATTTATACAGCATTTTATGTTTAAAACAGTTTTTCATGTGTAGTCAACAGAGGACATGGAGTCTAGAACCAGTGAGACATGAATTCAAATTCTGGTTTCAATTCTAACGCAGTCCTGAGTATAGTTTTTGTTGTTGTTGTTTGTTTTTCTTTTTCTTTTCTTTTTTTTTTTTTTTTGCAGTTTTTGGCCAGGGCCGGGTTTGAACCTGCCACCTCCATATATGGGGCCGGCGCCCTACTCCTTTCAGCCACAGGCGCCGCCCCTGAGTATAGTTTTTAACTTGTTTAATTTTACTTGGGATAAGTACAAGATCCATACGGTTCAGATGCAAAAAGTGCAAAGACTTACAGAAGAATAAAAGCTTCCCAACTGGGCATCTAGCAACCTACGTCCCCCTCCCTGGAGGTATAGCAACGTTAACCCGTTTGTGATCCGGAGATACTTTATGTAGATAACGCCACAAGCGAATGACACAGACTATATAATCTTGTACCATTACTCATGGAAAGGTACAGATTCCTTTCCCGTAAGAGGGCAGTGGGGAAGGATTACAATAGAGAATTACGCAAAATGGAATTATCCCTCAATAAAGGCAGTTTCCCTGTAGGGGTCTTTAACCTGCCGCAGGATCTCAGAATGCTTGTTAATTACAGCCCGTAGGGTCTCACCCACCACCCTCAAAGGTTCCAATTGAGGAGATCTGGGGTAGTCCCAGAATTGCATTTCCCGAGCTGCCTGCAGGTGCAGATGCTTCTGGTCAGAGGGCCTTCTGACCAGCTCCAGGTATCTGAGGAAACTCCGATAGCCTAGATTCCAGAGCGGGCGCTGCTGTTACTCTCTGAGCTTCGGCTTACGCGCAAACAGGACAACTCCCACGTCACAGGCTGTTGCGAAGGTTCAGTGAGATAAAGCAAGTCCTTGTGCCTTGCTCGGGACAAACACCCAATAAGGGAATGCTGGCTTGCAGTTGTGAAAGAGAAAGGTCGCGGGCAAGGGCTAGGTCCTCGAGAAGCAGAGGACTGGGGGAGAACACGCGGTCCCCGGGGCTGCGCCACCCGCATCCGCTGCCTACCGCGCCCTCCTCTCCCGTCACCCCCCTGCACGACACCCCCCACTAACCCCTGCTGTCCTCGCGGCGGTTAGTGTGTTAAGAGGTTAGGGCAGAATCCAGAGCTAAGAACTCAGGTGGGGTCATCAGATTCCAAAGTCCCGAAGTACTGAGCGTTTTGTACCAAAAAATGCTTAGGTGTTTAATTTCAAAATTTAGTGTGTGCAAAGAGGCAGGTGACCCTCTGAGCCTCGTGGAACCAGAACAAGAAACGTTCAGGCATAAAACCGCTCATGGTACGCCCCGCCTCTGGGGGGCGCTGCTGCGCTCGGGACTAACCGCGGAGCGAGGACGTGCGGCGGACAGGGAAGGAAATGGCGGAGGAGGGCGGACGAGCAGGGCGCGGCCGCACCCCCGAAGCAGGCCGCCAGGGGGCAGCCGCGCGCCTGTGTCCCTCAGCCGGCTGGAACTGGTCTGGCCGGAAGTTGGGGCGGTGGCCTCGTTTCCGCAGCCGCGCGCCACGTGGCCGGCCAGGAAAGACGGGCGAAAACAACAAGATGGCGGCAGGGGGGTGGGACTCCGCAGGCGCCCCAGGAGCCGCGCGTCCCCTTAAAGGGCGGTGTTCGAGAGGCTGGGCCAGCTGAGCCGAGTCTGCGCGGGAGCATCGCCCTTTGTCCAACCTTGGAGGCTGCGCGACCAAACACAGTCTGGGGCGGAGACGGCCGCGCCCTCCGGCTGGCGGAGCCCGTAGGCCCAGGCTTTACACTGGGTCACCGCACCGCGTTCCCGCACAGCCGCTGCCCTGTTCCCAGTCAGGCCCGTTCCTTTTGTCCCTGCTTTTACTTCTCCCTGCGAACGAGAAAGGCAGAAAATCTTCCTCGGGGCGTTCTTTTGCTGAGGAAGGGATTAGGTTGCTACAAATCTCATTTAACGGAGCTAGTTATAGTTAGATGGAAATTAAATGTATTCGCTCCTCTTTACGCAGCAGTTTTAATCACCGTGTCCTGCCTTTGTTCCAAGGATTAGAACTGGCGTGGGGAGGAGGGAGGACGACCTAGGTTTTAAAATTGCTTCCCCACCCCATTTCAATATCGTTGGAATTTTGTTTGGCTTGCAGGCAGAGGCTGCGTGTGACAGAAGAATGTGTGGTCAAGTCTGAACTTAGTTGAATTTCTATCAGCCACCCTGGATACTTTCAGATATTGAGAACTCCGTTACTGCGTATTACAAAATATAAGAAAAAAGCAAAATGACCTAATGTTCACGGCATTTCAGTAAAGGCCCACAGCTTCCTCTCCCAAGTCCATGAGAGCAGAGCTGGAAGATGGAGCCCTTCAGTTCCTGCGTGCACAGCTAACCCTCGGCTCCTTTTTTCATTCCTTACTGTTTTCATTTCTCACCAGTTATATTTTGCATAGGTTTGGGATGCAAAAGAGCCAGTGTGGGTAAAAATAGTTAACACAAGCTACTTTTGAGTATGATGGTATATTTAGAATAAAAGACATTTGTCCCTGGTTTCGTGTATAAATGTGTCGTCTTACATTTAGGATTCAGATTCTGTCATGCTTGCTAAGTCATTTGTGAGGGCATTGGCATGTCTCCGGAATAATAAGACTTTTTTTTCATCTTAAAAAAAAACACTTGCCTCCCAAAGGTTTGGGAGGTTTAATTAATAAAAATGTCTGAATGTTACATAAGGGCCCCAATTGAGGGCACACTCCAGTGACAGCACGGGAAAAACACTACTTACGTGTGTGTGTGTGTGTGTGTGTGTGTGTGTGAAGGGATCCCTGATGGTTTCTTAAGTCTGCTAGAGATTTTAACACTTCATCTATGATCAAAACTCCATTGCTATTAAGTGACAGAATAGAAAAGGTATAATGTGATGGGGGAACTCTGAAGGCTTCTATTATTTTTGTTTTTAATTAAATCATAGCTGTGTACATTAATGTGATCATGGGGCACCATACACTAGTTTCAGTTTCTATTATTAATGCTTAGAAGCCTCTTCTATTTTGACCCAGTCAGAGGTTTGAGAGAATTTTCCTTCAGTCACTCCTTTGTGTATCCATGTCCTTTGAGGCTTGACTTAAGACTCCATCATTTGGCAAAGAAGGGCTGGCCAGTTTCTAAAGAATCCTTTACAGGGGCATGAACCCTCCCTTCCCTCAGCCTGAGGAAAAAAAGCAACTTCCTTCATAGCATTTCCTCAAAAGGAGCCTGCTCTGTTTATGCACCCATATTTTTCAGTCATTACCCCTTTTATGGCTCCTTTTGTACCTATGGGTCAGATGTAGTCATGAGCAATTTTTCTGCAAATAACAGACGTAAACGCAAGATTTAGAGAGCATCCTCAAGTTGTTTGCTTCTGGAATTTCATTAGCACAGACTTCCTGTTAAAAGGAGGAAATGTATTTTAAACTTGAAAATACCTTATGGCAAATTTAATTTTAAAAAAAACCCTCCTAATTCAGAACTACTTGTTCTAGGTATAGACTTAACTTTGGGGAGGATTATGCTATATGTACATTTTAGTACCTTATGTACTTTTTAAATGAACTATTTTATATTACTAAAGCAAATTATGCTCAATAGAAAAATATGAGGTAAAATATCCCCCAGAATACCACTACCAAGTAACTACTATTAAACTAATTATCTGTACATCTGTATTAGTCTTATGATACTATACATTTTGTATTCAGTCACCCATAATGTACTTTTTTACATCCCAGGCACAGTGGCTCATGTCTGTAATCCTAGCACTCTGGGAGCTGAGATGGATGAATTGGTTGAGCTCAGGAGTTCAAGACCAGCCTGAGCAAGAGTGAGACCCCCACCTCTACAAATATAGAAAAACTACTGCATAGTGGCACACACCTGTAATCTCAGCTATTTGGGAGGCTGAGGGAAGAAGATTGCTCAAACCCAAGAGTTTGAGGTTGCTGTGAGCTATGATGACATCATGCATTATGGCATTCTACCCAGGGTGACAGAGTACAACTGTCTCAAAACAAATTTTTTTTTCATGACTCTTTGAGTATGCATAGAATTCTAGCAGATAAATATGCCATAGTTAACCATTAACCGTTCTCTTACTATTGGACACCAAATTTGTTGTTGTTTTTTTTTTCCTAAGAGATGAGATACCACTATGTTGCCCAGGCAGTGTGGAGATCATAACCCACTAAAGCCTCCAATTCTTGGGCTGAAGTGATCACCTGGCCTCAGCCTCCCAAGTAGCTGGGACTATAGACACACATCCTTGAGCACATTTTTTTGTTGTTGTTTTGAGACAGATTCTCACTTTGTCCCCCTTGGTAGAATGCAGTTGGTAGAAGGCGTTATAGTGCACAGCAACCTCAAACTCCTGGGCTCAAGTTGTTCTCTTGCCTCAGCCTTCCAAGTAGCTGGGACTACAAGCGCCTGCCACGACACTTAGGTATTTTTAGAGATGAGGTCTCAATCTTGCTCAGGTTGGTCTCGAACCTGTGAACTCAGGCAATCCACCTGCCTTGGCCTCCCAGAGTGCTAGGATTACAGGTGTGAGCCACCTCGCTTGGCCTTCATTTTTTGTTCTTTTTTTTTTTTTTTTTGTAGACACAGAGTCTCACTTTACTGCCCTCCGTAGAGTGCCGTGGCATCACAAGGTTCACAGCAACCTCCAGCTGTTGGGCTTACACGATTCTCCTGCCTCAGCCTCCCGAAGAGCGGGGACTACAGGCAGCTGCCACAATGCCCGGCTATTTTTTTGTTGCAGTTTGGCCGGGGCTGGGTTTGAACCCACCACCCTCGGTATATGGGGCTGGCGCCCTACTCACTGAACCACAGGCACCACCCTCATTTTTTGTTCTTATAAATAATGTTAGTATGAACATTTCAGTGCAGTAAGCATTTCTTCATATTTCTGTAAAAACATGTATCTGAATTTTTAAGGGTTAATACCCTTTTTTTTTTTTTTTTTTTTTTTTAAAGAAAGGTTTCACTACCTTGCTAAGGATGGAATCAAATTCCTGGGGTCAAGCAGTCCTCCAGCCTCAGCCTGCAGATTGATGGGACTTCACAGATACATGCCACCACACCTGCCTTGATCCGTATTTTGTCTCTTTAAATCATTGACTTAATTGTATTGCCTTTGGAGCCTTCTAATTACTGTGCATCCGCATTCCTTATGTTGACTCCTACCACTAATTGATTGTTTTCACTCTTAAAAAATTGACATTCTTTGGTTTCTTGAAAATTGTATATCATATATTTTTGTTATTTTTTTGTATGGATATGTGTCCAATAAGTAGCAGCCATGGATGTTAACTTCAAATTAAATATTTCAAAGGACTTCTTTCACTGTCAACCTACTAACAATATAGGTAAGACTTAGTGTGTTCAGGGTGATATGGCCAGAGACTATAACAAGATAGAAACCAGTTTTCCTGTTGAACAGTTCATTTTTATGTACAGATGTAATAGAAACTAATTGTGGAAGTTTTCCTTCCAATGTGCAGCAAGTATATAAACTTTGCTCTAAAATTATTTAAATGGAAACAAATGTTTGGTTTCATTGTTTGGGTTTGTTTGTTTTTTAGGCTAATGATCTCTAAACATCTTATATCAATATCATGATTTATTAGCTATTTTCAATAGTTTTATTGTGGATATGCTGATAGACCTTTGAACCATAGGAATAGGAAAGATACCTCTTTTCAAAGAAAGGTAATCTAATGGTTATAAGGGTTCTCCTCCATATCAATGTTCATGTTACTTGCGTGTTCCCAAGCAGGAAACAGCTCAATACTTCATTATTCCAAAATGAAACTGTGTCCTCCACAATCATTCCTTTGCTCTCTAAAAATGATTCAGCAAATATAAACAGTACAGAGGAATAAAACAAAGGCATGAATAAAGGGAAAATATCAAGTAGGGAGTCAGTACATGATTGTCTTAAAACCCTCTCAGCTGGATGGTGCCTGTGGCTCAGTGAGTTGGGGTGCTAGCCCCATATACCAAGGGTGGTGAGTTCAGGCCCAGTTCCAGCCAAACTGCAAAAACAACAACAACAACAACAAAAAATCCTCTCAGCCAATGTGACACTCTTTCCTTGGGGAATCAGTTCTGATCACATCCTCTATTTTTAATCCCAGTTTCTCTTTAATGAAGTCTCTCTAATTACTATACTTGGAATATAATATACATTACAGTAGAAAGAAGAATGTTGTTGAGAATATTCAAAAAGATTTGGGGCTTTAAGAACAACCATAGATGTCATCGTTATCATTCTATAGTAGTGTTCATTTTAGTAACAGTATTCCAGTGCAGAGATTCATCTCTGGGACCACAGTTTTTCAGGCCAATTCAAAGTTTCCAAGTAAGGATTTGCAAAGCTACTAAGTAGTCTACTTTTATAGAACCATAGCAATAAGCCAAAGGTTTTTTAAGCTATACCATCACTGTGCGTCTGAGAGTAAAATCTGTTACCAGAGATTCACTGTGATACTTTCAAAACAGTTCAAGATTTTTTTGTTTTTTCACTCAGATTTCATACTTGATACTGAAGGCAGAAAATGGATGAATATTTTACATTACAGTTCTAAGGAACAATTGACTTCGAATGGCTTTTGGAAACTATAGCTCTTAAAAACTTACCTCCTAGGAGCTGAAGTATAATGTCTTCTACTGATAGAAACGAAGGAGAAAGGAGGAAGAGATGAAAAATTACTTTTTTTTTTTATTTCAAAGGCCTTTGAACTGTCATTCCAGGGACAGTTATTGCTCAGCAACAAAAGGAAAAGATGTTGTAAATTTGCCCTTTAACTCAGCCCTGCCAGAAATGAAAGAGGCAATCTTTATATTGTCAATAGGCCCCAGAGTGTTGGCTGCTAAGTTGGCAAGTCATGAACACATTCCAGCAAGGTCAAGGCTCTCTAGGCCTCATGCATCCTTATCTTCTAGTCTCCTTCAAATTTCTCTCCCTCCCCTATAGTGAATACCCCTAAAGTCTTGTCCCCTCCCTTCTTTCAAGGCCCTGTGCAGCTGTGGTTAAGAAGTGGGCCTTGATGGCTCAGCACCCATAGCGCAGTGGTTAGGGTGCAGGCCACATACACCAAGGCTGGCAGGTTTGAACCCAGTGTGGGCCTGCTAAACAATGACAACTACAACAACAACAAAAAAAATAGCCAGGCATTGTGGCGAGCACCTGTAGTCCCAGCTACTTGGAAGGCTGAGGCAAGAGAATCACTTAAGCCCAAGAGCTGGAGGTTGCTGTGAGCTGTGACGCACTCTACCGAAGGTGACATAGTGAGACTCTGTCTCAAAAAAAAAAAAAAAAAGTAGGCCTTGGGAGTCAACAGAAGCCAGATTCAGCTTCCAGGTATGTCCTTTCCAAACAGTGTCACCTTAAACAGGTTAACATTTCTGAGCCTCAGTTTCCTTCCCTATAAATTGGGAATATTTCTTTCTTTTTGGGGAGGATTAAATGATAGACAGGACATAATGTTTAGCAGAATGCCTAACACAAATAATAAATTCTCAATAGATAAGAGTAATTATCAACCATCCTTCTACCTTTCCTCAGTGCCTCCCCCTTTGGCCATTAGCCTCCTAATTGGTCTCAGCCCACAGCCTAGTTGCCTGAGCTGCTTGCTGTTCCTTATATCAGTCTTGCCTTTGAACATGTTTTTTGTTCTCCTATCTGCTTGGTGAACTCCTACTCATTCATCAAAACTCAACTCAAACCTTGCTATCCTGATGATGAAAGTATAAATCCATAAGATATCTTTGAAGATACCTTTACAATAACTATCAAAATTTAAGGGCGGCATCTGTGGCTCACTAAGAGGGTGCCGACCCCATATACGGAGGGTGGCAGGTTCAAACCTGGCCCTGGCCAAACTGCAACAAAAAATAGCTGGGCATTGTGGCGGGTGCTTGTAGTCCCAGCTACTGGGGAGGCTGAGGCAAGAGAATCACCTAAGCCCAGGAGCCAGAGGTTGCTGTGAGCTGTGAAGGCGATAAAGTGAGACTCTGTCTCTACAAAAAATAAAATAAAATAAAATAACTATCAAAATTTAAATCGACCAACCCATGTATCCAGGGATTCTACTTCTAGGAGTATGTCGTATAGATGTCCTAACAGAAGAACAAAAAATGAATCTACAAAGATGCTTTTTGTAATAGCAAATGACTATAAAATCCTACAAGTCTGATATGGCACATTGATTTATCCCTACAATAAAAGACTATGGGACTATTAAAAAGAAGCAGCTCTGTATGCACGGATTTCCAAAATGTATTGTTTTTTTTTTGTTTGTTTTGTTTTTTGAGACAGAGTCTCAAGCTGTTGCTTGAGTAGAATGCTGTGGTATCACAGCTCACAGCAACCTCCAGCTCTTGGGCTTAAGTGATTCTCTTCCCTCAGTCTCCCGAGTAGCTGGGACTACAGGCACCCACCACAATGCCCAGCTATTTTTTTTTCTTGGTTGTACTTATCATTGTTGTTTGGTGGGCCCAGGCTGGATTCGAACCCGCCAGCTCTAGTGTATGTGGCTGGCGCCCTAGCCACTTGAGCTACAGGCACCGACCCTCCAAAATGTATTGTTAAATGAAAAAATGGAAGTATAAAAAGCTGAGTAGAAGATGCATCAATTTGTCTACAAAATAAAAGGGAAGAGTAATATTATTCATATTAATAGTAGGTGCCTCAGATGGGCAGGCAAGAGTCTAGGTCAGTTTCTTTGTCACTGTATATTCTTTTGTATTGCTGGAAATAAAATCCACAAACATGTGAATAAAGTATTACATTTTTTTTTAATTTAAAAAAGTACTTCAGGGTGGCGCCTGTGGCTCAAGGAGTAGGGTGCCGGCCACATATACAGAGGTAGGGAGTTCAAACCCAACCCCAGCCAAAAACAAAACAAAACAAACCAAAACCACTTCAATTCCAGCATCTCTTCCTTTGAGAAGCTTTGTCCAGCCCTCTCCTTTCTAGGAAGTTTCTCTCTCCTTCATTCTCCCAAACTCCCCACAGTATTTACCTCTATTACTTACAGCACTTACCTCATTGTGTTAACTATTTCCCTGGAAAACTAGCAAATATCTAGAAGCTAGATTTGGTACTATATTCATTTCTATGTTCCTGGGATGCAGCACAGGTGATACACATACACACACACACACACACACACTTTTTTTTTTTTTTAAGAGTGAATTGGAAAGTGACTTGATACCGCTGCTCTCTCCCACCCTTACCCTTATCCTATTCTGGTTGTTCACAGGACAGTTTGAGGCTGAGCTCTGTAGACTTACTTTTATGATCTGACCACAGCCTCTATTAACCTACACCCCCAGCAAGTCTTGTGGCTCCTGCTACACCTGATTTTTTTATTGTTTTTGTAGTTGTTTATTGTTTTTTCTTATTTTGTCTTTTAAAAATCTGCCTTAGTATGTATGGGTGCTCATGCCTGTAATCCTAGCGTTTCAGAAAGCCAAGGTGGATGGATCACTTGAACTGAGGTGTTTTTTGAGACCCCCTTGAGTTTCTGCTCAACATACAAAAATTAGCTGGGCATAGTGGCAGGCACCTGGAGTCCCAGCTACTCAGGAGTCTGAGGCAAGAAGATTGCTCAAGCCCAAAAGTTTGAGGTTGTCTGAGGATGACACCATACCACTTTACCAGGGTAAAAGAGTGAGACTGTCTCAAAAAATAAAATAAAAGTAAAGTAAAAAATAAAAATCTGCAATGTCTTCAAACACTTCTTGCTTTCCCAACTTCCCTGGCAACTTAGACTCCTTTGAGACCAGCTCATCAGTCACTTCTTTGAAGCCTTTCTGTCCCCTTGAACCTTAGTCAGATAAGCTTAACCTGATGTTCTCTCAGCTTTCTGATCAAACTTAGTTTGATCAGCATTCTTAGTTATAAGGTGATCACTTATCATTTATGGCAATTATCATTTTTCTTGTTAGTATACCCAAAAAAAACAAAGTCTCTTCAAGGACAGAGACTTTTTTTTTACTTTATCTTACTCTTTCCAGAATTTATGCCTGGCACATAGCAGGTACTCAATAAATAATTGTTACATGAATAGATAAATGAAGAACTTAATAGCAGATGCTCATATATTTTGATGGGCTACACTTGAAAGCCATCCATTACTTATTGGGGGCAATATACCCATATGCTGTGACATTCACATCTCAACTTGGCACCTTAAAGTGGAAGCTTTTTTGTGTTTGCCACTTTAATGCAGGTTGAGAAACCTAATTATATGTGCCCTCCATCAGCACACAAGCCCTCGAAATAGGATTGCTAGATTTAGCAAATAAAAGTACATATTGCCCAGTTAGATTTGAATTTCAGATAAACAACAAACACTATTTTGCATATACATACGTCTCATATATTATTTATACTAAAAAAAAAAATCACTGCTTATCGGACATGCAAATTTGACTGATGTATTTCATGTGGCAGCTCAACCTCAAAGACAAATTCCCAAATGCTGTCTTCCTACGTTTCAGATCCAGTAATCCTCACAGCATTTTATGAACAAGGCAATTTTATCATTTGTATTAAATAAATAGGCAACCAAAGTCTCTCAGCTCTGCTTGCTAAAATTTTTACATATATTTAAACCCTCTGATTTATTCAAAAACTCTTTTGTTATATATATTTTTAACTTATTTATTTTTATTGTTAAATCATAGCTGTGTACATTAGTGCAATCAAGGGGTACAATGTGCTGGTTTCATATACAATCTGAAGTATTCTCATCAAACCGTTCAGCGTAGCCTTCATGGCATTTTCTTAGTTACTGTATGTAGGCATTTGTATTCTGCATTTAGTAAGTTTCGCCTCTTTTATTATATTTTAACAGCAGAGTGGCCTCTTAACCACTTAACAGAAATGGACATGTAAGGGAGAATCCCTGTGACTCTTTCCATCACTTCTCTGGGGGTTTTCTTGTAGCCTCTGTTCTTCAGTATGTCTTAGTTACGGGGAGATTCTCCTTGGTATGGCTGCCGGTGGGCCATTAGAAACTCTGCAGAGTTGGCTGGGGTGTAAAATGTCGCTTCCCTGTGGTAGGAAAGCTACCTAGGCCACCTGTGCTGGCCTCCCTCAGCAATCATTACATGTCCTCAATGATGTCCTTACATCATTACTGGGCTCTCCACGACAAAGCCTTTTTTTCTTTTTAAATATGGAACACTGCACTAATTCATGTGTCATCCTTGTGCAGGAGCCATGCTAATCTCTTCATTGTTCCAATTTTAGTATATGAGCTGCTGAAGCAAGCACTGACAAGATTTTTCTAAAAGTTAAAAACACCATCTGATCTGCAAAGAGGCATTTTCAGATTTCAGTTTCTTAGCACTGGTAAATGAACATGTAGGCCAAGAATCCAGGCAACCAACTTCAGCTGCACATATTTTTGTTTCAAAGGCACAGTGCCCATTAAATCACATTCCCCTGAAGCTTCAAAGTAGATGGCAGTTCTACACGACACACCCTTGTGTTACACATAATTTTCCTGTGGTACTAGAAAGAAAATGTCACAAGTGCCATCCCTTCTTTAACATCCAAATTTGAAAATTACAACCTAAACACAATCCTTAGGTGTCTAAATTCGTGCAAAACAGTTGTTTAGAACTCAAAAATAGTAGCTCTGCGTTCTGAAAAAAATCGCAAAAGGTTATCAGCTGTCTCCAAGAAGTGGCTATTGGAATTTGACAGAATTTACATTTGGGGAAAAAAGGGACACGATAAAAGGGGCTTGGCTTGGGGTGGGGGTGGAATGTGGCTTAATTTGGCCTAGGAGCATGGGGAAAATGGCTCAGTTCGGGAGTGGAAAATCGAGTTGCCAGGGCCACGATAAGCCTGGAACTTCACCTCCGCATTTGGTGAGAATCCATCCAGAGGCCGGCAGTAACCTCGGCAGTCAGGGCGGAGTGTAAGAGTGGAGGGTAATGCCTGACAGCAATTTTCAGCAGAACAGACATCTACCATCCAGAAACTATCAGAGGAGAAATGCAGCGAAAGGAGATTTTTCGTCTTTGGCAATGGACTGAAAAGATATGTAATGGGTCAAGAGCTTTACTTCGAGACCAGTCTTTTTTATTCAGTTGTTTCAGTAACTATTGCCTAGTAATGAGATTAATTCAAAACCTCGGAGCGCAGGAGAATGTATCTTGGATACTCGCGTTACAAAAATCTGGAGCATTGTTATTTAGTCTTAAAAGTAAGACGAAAATAAACTCTTGCCTGTCAATCATAAGATTACAACCTGAAGGAAAGTTCTTCGACAACGAAGGACGAGTGAAAAGAAATCTCAAAGAGTATTCAACCGTAAGAACTGTTCTATAAAGAGGATAAGTTTTCTGATCATGCTTTGCTTCTTAAATAAAATTACTTTATTTTCTAAGTAATTTTTAGTAAGCTATAATTTGTCAATACACCTGTCAAAAATGAATTGTCTTTGCTTCAGAAACCATTTTTAAACCTGTTGCACAGGGTGACTTTATGAAATTATTCCTTTTGTCCTGTTCCCGAGTTCAGCAGCTCTTTTCTGCGCAGGAGTGGATATTTTAGGGCTTGTTTCGGTTTAGATTTGGGGGTTTTTTTAACTTGTTTTTTGTTTTTTTTTTTTCCAAATCAAAAGTTTAGTTTATTATATCTCAAACAAGAAGCAGTACAATTAACCACAGTGTGCACCTAAAGTATTGACACAGTTTTGCCATCTAAATGGTAGTTTATTTATGCCAGCAGTGAGAAAGCCTGGAGAGCAAGTGGTGATGAAATTGCAAAAGGCATTTCCATAGCTTGCTGAGAAGTGAATATTTTTCCTTGCAAGAAGTAGTCCAAAGCCTGAAAGTGGCAGTCAGTTTTACTTGGTTTTGAGGAAGCCTATTCATTTCCACATTGTTCGCCCAGTTGCAGACTTAGTGTTTCCCTAGGAATTGTCTTCAAACTTAATTTTATTTCCGCTAGGAAGATAAAATAGAGACCCCTATTCTTGTTTTGGCTGCCCAGAAGCTGCACTCCAGGCCCACAGCGCAGAAACCTGGGGCAGGAAACGCGTAGGCGCCTTTAAGAGAAAGCCCTGGTTATTTTGGCGCTGCCCGGCCGGCCCCGCCCACGCGGCAGGAAGATGGGCGGGGCGGAGCGCGCCTCTGTTGCCAGGATACGGCCGCCTCTGCCCTGGCTCCTAGGGCTGCTTTGTTCCCAAGATGGCATCCGCGTGCTGTTTCAGCGCGCTGGGGTCAGAGTTAGTTGCACACCCTTGATCTTAGCAGACAGTCAGAGTTGTATGGCTGGCTTTAAGAGTGTTCGATGTCAATACCTATTTACTATTATAACCTTAGAAAAATCCTTCCACTTAGATTGGATGGGAGAAAAATCCGGAGAGTGCCTCCAGGTGTGTAAGCCGTGGTCTCTTAGCCTTTTTTGTGGCCAGGTTTTCACATTCCTTGTTCCTTTTGATAAGAATTCTGGTTTTTCCAGCTGAACTAGCTCAGGAAGCCCTGACGGTAGCCAAGTGGGCTGTGACGCTGAACTACAGAAAGCACATAATTACGCGGAGTTCGGTTAGGGTAGTGACGCCCCTCCCCCGACGCTGTCTACTCCCTCTGTAAAAATACCTGTTGATATTTCTGTCTTTCTTTTCCTCGAAATGTTTGTACCCAGATCTGATCCTATAGAACCATTACAATTATTGTTAGGTTGTAAGATCCTTTGGGGACAGAAACTTTGTTTTAAACATCTTTGTATTTCAGAGGTGTCTCTGCTGACAAACCCTTCAAATAATGTTGCTAAATAATACTAATAGTTATTGAGCCGTTTTACTCCACTAAACAGTAAGCCATGAGGTAGGAACCTCCATTTTATCCACCCTCCATTTTATAAATAGAGAAACGAAAGCACTGGGAGGCTAAACAATTGCCTTAAATGCCACAAGTAGTAAATTGTGGAACCCGGCATTGAAACCAAAGTCGTTTGAGAAGAGCCCGCGCGCAACCTCAACTCTTGGGCTCAAGCGATTCTCTTGTCTCAGCCTCCCAAGTAGCTGGGACAACGGGCGCCTGCCACAACGCCCGGCTATTTTTAGAGGCGGAGGTCTCCTCTTACTGAGGCTGGTCTCGAATTTGTGAGCTCAGGCACTCCACCCGCTTCGGCCTCCCAGAGGGCTGGGATTACAGGCGTGAGTCTCCGCGGCGTCTATAAATCCTAGGTAGTGCATGATTACTTAGAAGTGCGGCACTTTGAGGGAGTAAAGTGAAAGCCTTGACCTGTATTATGCCCCTCTTTGTTAACAGATTTTTGTATCAAGTTATTAGTAATCAGGGCATTTTAGATGCTTAGCTCTGAGCTGAAATATCCAAACTGAGGTGTCAGGTGTTGGGAAAACATAATTAAAAACAAGCTCCTGCCACCACCACCCCCAACTCTCTCCACAAAAATTAAAAAAAAAACAGTTTTATTGAATAAGCATCAAACCAAAACATGACCCTCATCGCAGGAAATCAGCTGAGAGATTGCGGAGTCCGAAATGCCACCCTTTTACATAACTCAGCCAACACACACTGTTGCCATACATGTTCTCAAGATAAACAGTAACTAGGGTGGCGCCTGCGGCTCAGTGAGTAGGGCGCCGGCCCCATATACCGAGGGTGGAGGGTTCAAACCCAGCCCCGGCTGAACTGCAACAGAAACATAGCCGGGCGTTGTGGCGGGTGCCTGTAGTCCCGGCTGCTCGGGAGGCTGAGGCAGGAGAATCGCAGAAGCCGAAGAGCTGGAGGTTGCTGTGAGTCCTGTGACGTCACGGCACTCCACCGAGGGCAGTAAAGTGAGACTGTCACTACCAAAAAAAAAAAAGATAACAATAACTAGTCCCCAAGTAACAGGGCATGACAACATCATTTGTTACTCATAGTTTATCTGAAATGCGCCTGGTAATTGGTATCTGGTAATCTGTGTTAGCTAATTAACTTCATTGGAAGGAAAAATAAACATATGTATGCTAGGACAGTAGGTTTGCAACTTGGAGTAAGGCACCCAGTGCTAGCCTCTAGGAAATAGGGACGCTGCCTTCTGTGGCGATTACATTTCAAAGAGGCAGCTCCCAGGTCTTTGGAGAAAGGCTTCCTGGGTTGTAAAGCTGGCAAGAAGTGTATTTAGCCTTTAAAAACATTTACGTACTTCTCAAAGCGATAGGGAAAGAATTTACCATGACCAGTTTTTCTCAAATGCTGAAAGAAAGGGAGGAAGGGGAGTCTTTCTCCGTGTCTGTATGAGGGACGCTTATTTATTTACATTTTAGATCTGTATCTATGTCAGGATTCAGAGACCAGCTGTTTCAAACAGAGTCTGCCTACATTCGAATTTACACCTCACTGGTTTACCCTTCCAGGTGTCCTCAAACTACCGCCCGCGGGCCAAATGCGGTGGTGTGATTGTATTTGTTCCCATTTTGTTTTTTAACTTCAAAATAAGATATGTGTAGTGTGCATAGGAATTTGTTCATAGTTTTTTTTTAACTGTGGTCCAGCCCTTCAACCGTCTGAGGGACAGTGAAATGGCCCCCTGTTTAAAAAGTTTGAGGACCACTGCGTCAAATAGTATGAAGCCAGAAGTATATTACCAAATAGTGATGGTTAAATTCTCTATTTTGATTCAAATTCTTACTTCTTGGTTTCTTTGAAAGTAAATCTGATTTCTAGCAGATGCTGAAGTGTATTTGCACAGACCAGGAAAATGAGTCTCAGAAATTCCAAATAGGCAACTGGCTTTGATGTTCTTTTGAGTTCAATCTTCTCTCCTTAGTTCCCCTTTTCACTGTACAGCATTGGAGATGCCTGCCAGGGAGGACTTATTCCCTCCCTCCAGAGCTTCAGATAATTCTGCTTCTAGCATGCCACCTTAGCTTCTTTTCCAAAAGACTCAGGCTGATCATGGCTCCATGTCTTAGCATGTGTTGATACCTCAACCTGGAGCATCTCCACGTTTCTGCTTGCTTAGCTCAACTAGCAAGACAGCTCACCTAGCCTTTCCTTCTGGAATTCTTCCCTGACCTGCCTCGCTACTCACCCATCTGCATCTTATTTGGTCTGCCCTGGGTTCCCAGACCACTTGGCAATTCCCCCTACTGTGACACACAAATAGCTACATATCATGTTTAATTTTCTAGTCTGTAAGCTTCCTATTGTATATTTAAATATCTTTTTTTTTTTTTTTTTTTTTTGAAACAGAGCCTCAAGCTGTTGCCCTGGGTAGAGTGCTGTTGCATCACAGCTCACAGAAACTTTCAACTCCTGGGCTCACGCGACCTACAGGCCTACAGTCCTCCAAACATTTGTTTGACTCTTTTTAAAATGTTTTTAAATTTAAGGCCACATTTTATAATCAAGGTTTACATAGAAATCAGGGACTTCAGCTTCTCTTGAAGAAGAAGATGATGGCCAGCTGGGTCTGCTTCTACGTGGCAGCAGGTGTCGGGCTTAGAAATGTAGCTGCGATTTTAGATGGGACATGAGCTGTCCACTTTGCTAGAGCTGCTGCCATTCCTTATTGCTTCCATATTGAAGCTAAGTGTGACATGTCGTTTATATCGAGTCTGCACTGATGTTTTTCTTGAAATATTTCTCAATACCAAAAAAAAAAGAAAACAAGACTAAAGCATCATCCAAGAATAATGGGAGGGAGCCCATTTCTTAGAGAAAATGAAGAATCGCCTTGTGTTTATTAGGCACGTAAAATATGTCCCCATTTTTCTTAAATCCATTGGCTTTGCTTAATAAAGTTATCTTCCTGGGCTGTGAGTGGGGGCTCACGCCTGTAATCCCAGCACTTTGGGAGGCTGAAGCGGGTGGATTGCCCTGAGCCCAGAGGTTAGAGACCAGCCTGAACCAGAGTGACACTCAAAAAAAAAAAAAAAAAGCCAGGCCTTGTGGTGGGCACCTGTAGTCCCAGCTACTTGGGAGGCTGAGGCAAGAGAATCACTTAAGCCCAAGAGTTGGAGGTTGCTGTGATCTGTGATGCTATAGCACTCCACCAAGGGTGACATAGTGAGACTCTGTCTCAATAATTAATAAATAAATAAATAAATAAATAAATAAATAAAGTTATCTTCTATTTGAGTTTTTGATCCTTAGGATAGATACTCAAAAACTATTGGGGCTGAGAGTGGTGGCTCACACCTCTAATTTCAGCACTCTGGGAGGCTAAGGCAGGCAGTGAGTGGATTGCTTGAAGTCAGGAGTTTTAGAGCAGCCTGAGCAAGAATGAGGCACCGTCTCTACAAAAAAATGGGGAAAAATCAGCCAGATGTGGTGGCATGTGCTTACAGTCCCATCTGCTCAGAGGCTGAAGCAGGAGGATTGCTTGAACCCAAGAGTTTGAGGTTTCAGTAAGCTATGATGATGCCACTACACTCTAGCAGGGGTGGCAGAGAAAAATAAAACTACTGGGGGGGGGGGTGGGAGACGGGAGAAAAAAGGAAGGAAAAATGTTCAGCAAATGATTAAGATTCCAGAACATAATTCTCAAATTACCCACTTAATCAGGCAATTAAACAGACTTCTAAATTACCACCTTTATTTAGCTAATCCTTTAGTTTCACCCTGAACATCTTTTCTAATACTTGCTTCATTTTGGTTGCGTGTGGGAAATGAAGGAACAGAAAGGTAAGATACCTTTTTTCACCTGAAATAAGGGTCATGGCCTACGCTCATGACAAAAGACAGGTCAACAAGACAAAAGCATAACTTTTTTAATCCAAATTTTACATGACAAAGGCTTCAGAAATGAAGGAAAAAACACACAGGAAAGCTATCCGTTTTTATGCTCAGGTTTGATGAAGAATGGACAGCCATGTAAAAATGGGCGAAAAGTAATACACTGAGCCTGCGGAAACTCAGCAAGGCCTGTGTGTTCAGATTCTTCGTAGCCTCTCTGTGCAGCGTTCCTGCCTCCTGAGTAGAGGGCAGGACCCCTTCTGCTGGAATGAGGGTCTTATGATCTACCATTAGACAAACTAGGTCAGAGAATTTCTTTATGTCAAGCTCCTACACAGAAGGCAGGGGAAGGTTAATGTAATATTTCTAGTTTCTGTGACCCACCTTGTAGAAGAGGAATTCTAGTTTTTATGGCCTGACTTGGGGGAGAAAGGGAAGCAGAAGACCGGAGGGTAAAAGGTCAGAGTGAGACTGTGCTTCTGATGCCTTTCCACTGACCTTCAGATCAAAGTACTCAGCATGCCAAAGCACCACTGAACTTTCAAGTATTGTTTTCTGAGGCCCAACAACAAAATACTCAGATTCCTATAGCCACTATTTTAGCACAAACCCGTGAGATAAGTTTCTATATATGCCTTTTGTCTAAAGGTATGAAATACCTGCAAAAAAACATTGAGTTCATGCAGACAGTTTTTCAGATTATCTACAGAACCTTATACATGATAGACAACATTTCCTTAGTAGAACTGGGTCCTGTCATGCAAGACTTAGGAACAGGAGAAAATTGTCAGTCCTGTTGCTATCAGTGCTTACGTATCAAAATGAGTTTCTAAATAACTGCTTTCTTTCCTTCCTAAACACCAGTGAGATATGAAGTGATGCATATCCAAGGACTCATATGCTAACGTTCAGTATCACATCAAACTGATCAAAATAACAAAACCATGATTCAGAAGTTACAGACATTGTTTTTCATTCCAGAGATGTATTTAATAAAGCTTTAGTTTTTTATAGCTTTCACATGAAGGCTATAACCCAACTATACCACAAGACTATGAGGAAAGGACCAAGGAAGGGGAAGGGAGGGGTCGGTTTGGGTGGAGGGAGGATGATGGGTTGGGCCACATCTATAGTGCATATTTTTATCTATAATAATAATAAAATAATAATAATAATAATAAAAATAAATAAATAAATAAAATAGTTTAATATGGTGAATTGTACATGAACTTTCTATCTACCCTTTATAAGAACCAAGAGGAAAAAAATAATATTGCTAAGAAAATCAAGGCTATAAACCTATCTTGAACATATTTCTAGGTTTTCCTAAAACTGTTTTAAGACTGGAGCGTATCCTTGGTATTAGATTTAAAAGGCACTATATAAAATAGTTTGGCGAGTTTTTAGTTGTATAATTTGGGAAAAGACCCTTCAGTTTGTGTACCTGTGAAATGGATAATGAGACAATTATAATAAGGCCTTAATTAATTTTAGATAGATAGGTCTCTACATATGTCTAGATGTAAGGATCTAGATTAGAGCAAGACCACTTAAAAAATCTCAGTTGAAGATCCAGTGTTAAATTTCTTAAAATGGCTGGGCGCCTGTAGCTCAGCCGCTAGGGTGCCAGCCACATACACCAGAGCTGGCAGGTTCAAATCCAACCCAGGCCTGCCAAACAACAATGACAACTACAACCAAAAAATAAAAATAGCTGGGCGTTGTGGCGGGCTCCTATAATCCCACTTACTTGGGAGGCTGAGGCAAGAGAATCGCTTAAGCCCAAGAATTTGAGGTTGTGTGAGCTGTGACGCCACAGCACTCTACTGAGGGCAACAAAGTGAGATTCTGTGAAAAAATTCTTAAAATGGAGATTTTGTTTTTATTAGAGAATTAGCAACTTTTTTTTTGGAATTTCACTTAGCTAAATGTTTGTGGTAACAGTAACTAAAGAATCAAAACAAAGGATTGTACTGATTACTTCATGAGCTATAACTTGGTAATTGATAATGGGTGTAGACTGTAAAAGAAGATCTTGGCAGGATCTTTAACTTGCAGTAAATATCCTTTGGATCAGAATCTTCAGGGACCTCATCTTGACTCTTTTCATTTCAGCCCCCTCGGTTCTCTCCAAGGTCCCCTTGCTATCTATTTCTTGTCTATAATAGTTGCTTACCACTTGAATTAAATGCAGTTTGTTCGATAGAACCACATGTGTCTTTGTGCACCCACATACTATTGATTCATTCTACACATATTTATGGGAGGCTTAGTATGTATTAGGCATTCTTCCAGGAACTTGGGATGCATAAGTAAACAAAACAGGCAAAATTCTGGAAGGGCATGATATGGCATACTTATTGTACCCTATTTCATAACTCAGATTCTGCAAGATTCATTAGAGCTTTGTTGTTCTGTATGGTAGTAACTAGCTACATGTTTAAATTAATTAAAAGTAAATTTAAAATTCGGCTTCTCAGTTACACATGCTGTATTTCAGATACTCAATAGTCACTATGGTTAGTGGCTGCCATGTTGCTCAGAGCAGATATAAAATATTTCCATCATCACAGAAAATTTTTCTGGACAGTGCTGCCTTAGAGGATGCTAGTGAGATTAGCAGCCCTACCCACCAGTCCACTCAGCTGCTCACTGTGATACCAGTGCAATCAAGCTGTTGATGTACCTTTGTACTGTTATTATCTCATTTCCTTTTTCACCCTTTCCAGTACCCTACTTCAGTGTTCTGAATCCATACCTCAAAATAAATGACTCGCATGCAAGCTGTTGTTTTATATTCTGCTTTCTAGGGAAAATCCAGTTTAAACAAGCCCTTATTTTCCCTGTATTTCTTAAACAGCTATTGATTTATAAAGGTTTTTCTATTTAATTAAGCCTTGTTACAGTAAATGCACATATCAGTTGTAAGATGCATTGGATTTCAGAAACATTGGAATACAGAAATAAAATCTTATTGTAGTTTAAGGATCCTGCCCTATAGTTACTTTAAATCTTTATTTAATGCCATAGGCTTTTCTGAAAACAATACAGAACAAAACAAAAGCCAGGGACAGTGGCTCTCACATACAATCCCAGCTTCTCAGGAGGTTGCAGCAGCAGGATCGCATAAGCCCAGGAGTTCAAGACGAGCCTGGAGCGAGATAGTGAGACCCTGTATCAAAAACAAAGAAATAAAAAACTAGGCTTTGGGTGGTTATTTTAAACATTCTTATCGTCAATGGGTTCCTTATGAATAGTTTGCTTTGGGGTTTTTTGTTTTTAATTTTTATTTTTTTTAGACAGAGTCTCACTATGTCACCCTCGGTAGAGTGCCGCAGCATCACAGCTCACAGCAACCTCAAACTCTTGGGCTTAAGCAATTCTCATGCCTCAGCCTCCCAAGTAGCTGGGACTACAGGCGCCAACCACAATGCCTGGCTTTTTTTTGTTGCAGTTGTCATTGTTGTTAGCAGGCCCAGGCTGGGTTCAAACCTGTCAACCCCCGTGTATGTGGCTGGCTCCCTAACCACTGAACTACCGTGCCAAGGCTTATTTCTAATTTTTATATTTAGAGACGGGGTTTCACTCTGTATCCCATACTGGAATGCATCAGTGGCATCCTCGTAGCTCACAACAACCTCAAACTCCTGGACTGAAGTGATCATCCTGCCTCAGACGGTAGCTGGGACTACAGACTTGTGTCACCATACCCAGCTAATTTTTTCTATTTTTGGTAGAGATGAAGTCTCTCCCTTTTGTAAGGCTGGTCTCGAACTCCTGATCTCAAGCAGTGTTCTCACCTCTGCCTCCTAGAATGCTAAGATTACAGGCATGAGCTACCATGTCCAGTCAGGTTTTAATTAAGTGATGAGTACTGAGTATCAATTTAGGAAAATATGGGGCAGTAGTGAGATTAATTTAGGTTTAATATTTTATGCTGTGACTTATGGTTATGCTCAACTGTGTGACTACCTTAACTCAAGTCCATCTATAAGTACTTTTTTTTTTTTTGAGACAGTCTCACTTTGTTGCCCTCGGTAGAGTGCCGTGGCATCACAGTTCATAACAACTTCCAGCTCTTGGGCTTAGGCAATTCTCTTGCCTCAGCCTCCTGAATAGCTGGTATTATAGGTGCCCGCCACAACACTCAGCTGTTTTTTTTTTGTTGTTGCAGTTTGGCCTTGGCCAGGTTTGAATCTGCCACCCTTAGTATATGGGGCTGATGCCCTACTCACTGAGCCACAGGCACTGCCCTATAAATACTTCTTAAAGCCTGGTTTTGTGATGTTCTTGTTATGTCAAACTGGTGAGGATAGAGGAATAGTACACACAACGTATGCGTTATCACAGCAACATCACACAGCTCACAACAACCTCCAACTCCCGGGCTTAGGCGATTCTCTTGCCTCAGCCTCCCGAGTAGCTGGGACTACAGCTATGATAATGCTTCTGTTCATCTCAGGAATATCATTCTTAGATTTTTTTTTTATTACTCTCCTTCCCAAGAGTACAACATAGAGGCCAGTGTAGTGCTTCTGACACTATGTCTACCTATGCCTTCTAGCAGAAGATTTATTTTTACTTTGATTAGCTAGTAGATCATTAAAACCCTTTGCCTTTATTATCTGTTGACACTTAGCCAAGAGTGAAGACCAGTAGTATTTTAATTGTAAATAAAGTAATGGGTCACAGGATTTTGAGCTTTTCATATTTAATTCCCTTTAAATTTTTGTCTTGAAACTGGAGCATGACAAGGGATTACTGACCGTGAAAGATGGGTATAAATAAAGCTAAAACCTTCATATATATTTGATTCATGCTTAAGTCACTGACCTGGTGCTCAAAAGTCAGTTCAGGGTTCTGAGGGTAGATATTGACTTCAGTTTGATTAAAGTAAGTTTGAAATACAAAGTGAGCATTAAATAGAGATGAAGAAGATACTGAGTTTATCAAGTCTGAGTTGAGACTTAAGGAGAGTCAAGAGGGTCAGGGGCAGAACCCTGGGCAGGACCTATATTGATTTAGTAGGTGAGTCTCCTATCTTAGGAGGAAATGGAAAAAAGGGTTTCTAGGAGGAGTATATTTGAATTATTGATCTTTCCAATCTAACTTCTCTTTCTATTAGTGTAGATAATCTAAAGTTGATTATATACCATTATATATTCCAGGCATGGTTATTAAGCAAATAATGATAGATTTGCATATTTTATTGTAATTTTAGTTCCTGTGGGGAGAGGAAGAAGCTTCTTAGTCATATCCAGCGACTGAGTCAAACTCTTATTGATACAATGAAGGTAAGAGGAATCTGGACTTAATATTGTGTTTTTCGAATATAAAGTGGTATAACTCAATCACATCAAACTCACTTTGAAGAAAATGTAAAGAATTCTCTTCTTGGTGATGGGATTATAGGTAATGGATCTTTATGTTTTTTGTTGTTTGGTTGTTTTGTTTTGTTTTGTTTTGTTTTTGTTTTTTTTGTAGAGACAGAGTCTTACTTTATCGCCCTCGGTAGAGTGCCATGGCATCACACAGCTCACAGCAACCTTCAACTCCTGGGTTTAAGTGATTCTCTTGCCTCAGCCTCCTGAGTAGCTGGGACCACAGGCACCCGCCACAACGCCTGGCTAGGATCTTTATGTTTTGAACTTTCTGTATTTTCTAAAATAAGCACGGAGTATTTATTTATTTATTTATGAGACAGAGTCTCACTATGTCACCCTTAGTAGAGTGCTAGGGCATCACAGTTCACAGCAACCTCAAACTCTTGGGCTTAAGCGATTCTCTTGCCTCAGCCTGCCAAGTAGCTGGGGCTACAGGAGCCCACCACAATGCCTGGCTATTTTTTCGTTGCAGTTGTTATTGTTGTTTAGCAGGCCCAGGCAGGGTTCCAACCCACCAGCCTTGGTATATGTGGCAGGAACCCTAACCACTGAGCTATGGTGCCAAGCCAGCATAGAGTATTTAAATCAGAAGAAAAACTAACATATGTATACAGAAAAGCATAAATAGACCACTTACCTAACATATGTATACAGAAAAGCATAAATAGACCACTTACCTAACTTGTAAAATCTTAATATCCCTAGCCCTAAGGTTATAGAAACATGAGAAAGTGTTCACTATGCATGTGACATGAAAAGAGAAAGAGAAAATATCTATTATTGTGATATTACTAAGTTTAATTTTCACGGAGTTCCTTGTTTTTATAAAGTTGCTTAAATTTAATTTATTTTAGCATATTTAGGGTGAATACCTATCTACTCGAGTATAAGCCGAGTTTTTTCGGCACAAAATTTGTGCTGAGTTTGGGTTTTTCGGCACAAATTTTGTGCCGAAAAAACTCGGCTTATACTTGAGTATATACGGTATATGTTTTAAGAACAGTAGTTACCGGTGAGGTGTGCAGCTCAGTCCTGTAATCATAGCACTCTGGGAGGCCAAGGCGGGTGGGTTGCCTAAACTCAGGAGTTTGAGACCAGCCTGAGCAAGAGCAAGACCCTGTCTCTAAAGAAATAGCTGGACATCTAATGCACACAGCTATGATTTAATAATAAATTAAAAAAAAAAAAAATAGCTGGGCATCATGGCAGGTGCCTAGAGTCCCAGCTACTTGCGAGGCTAAGACAAGAGAGTAACTTGAGCCCAAGAGTGATTAAAAGCCCAAGCTATTAAAAAATAAATAAATAAAATAATTACAACCAAAAAGGAAGGTTTTAGGCCATTAAATGGTTTATTTTTTTTTTATTTTTATTTTTTTTTTTTTGCACTTCTAATATTTTATTCAGAAAAAAAAAGGGCAGAAACAAAAATCCCGGTCATTTGCAGTATCTGTCAGCTTTCAATTTGGCTCTCCTGTCTAGAAGGGTCTCATGCAAAAATCCATCTTTCCGAGCCTTTTTAAGAATTTTACTGTCTTCTTTACTTATTTTAAGTTTGTGGTCTTGGAAGCTCTGAAATTTCTTTACGTAATTGATTTCACACTGCTTTACGTTCCCTTTATCTTCTTCTGGGATGTCGTCTTTTTTCTTGGTTTCCCTTTCAGCACAGGACCGAATCTTTATCATTTCTTCTTCTCCTGCTGTTTTACTTTTTGCTTCTATGTCACCTGCTTCATTGCATCTAATAAAGCAGCTATTTGAGGCCAACAAAGCCATTTTTCCATCTTGAAAGACTGGT